>JAZGTJ010011966.1:0-16330 GCA_036877575.1 Botia almorhae
CAAAAATGTTGCGCATATGTTTATTCTCTCTTTCTGGTGCTGTTTCTCATTGTATTTACTGTATTTACTCCATTGGCCATATTAAATTCATGTCATCAGAATGTCAGAAGTTTGTATTTCAAGTGTCCAGTGATATCCTTTAGCTGACCCTGGGTCAGTTTTTTTTGGTCATCTTTATAACAGTGAAGGTACAGGGGTGAATTGAAGTTAAATTAGTAATTAATGGCAGACAGCAATCAGAGCCTTTCTCTGTGTTCGCTGTGTTCTCAGTTTCACTCTTCTGAAAGGGTTGCCCAGGGTGCAGCTCTTGTATGAGAAAGCACGAAGCCCCATTGGCTGCCAAGCTATGGGGCCATTAAGGGAAGCACCAAGTAGTTCAATTAGAGATAAATCATTCTTCCAGAGAGAAAGACTTACACTGCCTGGACGTACACTGGCAATGCAATGAGCACTATATCAGGGATACCCATAGATTGTAAGGCCACAAGGGATTATTTAAAGGGGCATATATATATATATATATATATATAGGTATATATATATATATATATAGGTATACACAGTATACAGAGCAGGAGCAGTATACATCGTTAATGTTAATCAATAAAACATAAATGAGACCCCTTATTGAAATAATCGGGTTAAAACAGGTCCTTCTGTTAGAACATGGATGTAGATGCCGGGTGCAGAGTCAGACCTCAACCGGCTGCATTGATTGGTTGCCTGGCTCTGTGTGTGTGCAGCGTAGTAAATGCGGTGCTTCATGACACACCAGCCTCTTCTGTCCTGCAGCTAGCGGGCGTATGTAGCCTGCTGGAAACTGCATTACTTCCACCCTCTGAGCTGTCTCACAGAACATGTGCGTTCTTCCAGCCTCTTGAAATCGCCGTTGTCGTACGTCTATGTGATTTTCAGTTGTGCTCATGAGCCTGCTAGGTGGCTACAAGAAAAAGAGCAGTTATGATGGCTACGAATCTTTGCAGCTGGTCGATAGCAGCGGAGACTTCTGCACCGGGGGACGAGGCGGCGGCGGCGGCGGTTTGACGGCAGTATCCCTTGGCGTCGGTAAGACAGGCCCGGCGCGACAGGACGACTACAGCACCATGGACAGCTCAGGTATGTAAACGATATCGACGGTGCGATGGCGCGTGCAGGCCAATCGCTTTTTTAAGTCATAAAGCGACCTCAAACCTGCGTTTTGTGTCCTTTCTGTGCTTTTAAATATCCTGGATGACAAATAAAATAATTGTAGTCGGTGTCCGCCGGATGCATGTCTTTCATGTCGTCTGTTGATGTGCTGTGTCATGATAATATGTCAAAGTCGTGGTGGTGGCGTATTAGAAAGCCAAAGCAACTATTTTGAGTACAATTGAGTTTTAAAATACAAGTATTGTAAAATGCATTGTTTACAAATGTGAATTATTGTTAACTACAGCGATTACGTGCAAGAGTATTGCAATTTATACGCAGGGCAATGCTCTGGTGGCCCTGCATATAAATTGCAATACTCTTGCACGTAATTGGGTCTCTTATATGCAGTTTCACTGGGAATAAGACTAGAAAGGATTTAGAGGGATTGTTTACAGGGTCTGCTGCTGTTTTACTGCAGTGGCTGGAATGAGAGCTGGCCTTTTGGATTGAGTAATGAGGAAGAGCTAGTGTCGGGTCCTTTAGTCCCAGTTGTTGTGTGTCAGTTGTGTGTGTGTTTAAGAGAGGGAGAGAATTTTATACGGCCTACAGTTTGGATGTGTGTGGCATTTGTGATGTGGGGTTGTGAAATTGTCTCAAAGCACCAGTATTACCCCTAAACACTCTATCCTGAGGTAAAATATAAAACTATTTCACTTTGCTTTCCTTTTGTGGAAATAAACTATAGTAATATAAGATTTTACAATAGTCACGTTAAGCCAAGTTTGGAATGCTTTAGTTTTTATGCATTGTTTTCTGTAAAGGGCAGGATTGTTAATTCTGCTGTTGCTTCAGTTAGGTCGGCATGTGCATGTAGAATGATATTCTAAAATTAAGTCTGAAATTAAACTTAATTAAAGGTCACTATTCATTTAGCTTCATAATTATTCATGCTGAATTGTGGAAGAACGTGTGTTTTAAATTGCTGGTTGAAAAACATTAGCTTTGCGCCGGCCTGGAGGTGATGTATAATTGAAAAGCCAGTTGGTTCTTGTAACAAGACACACAAGCGCACAATTATATGCACAAACACACACAGAGGGGCTGCATGTCACAGGACAGCTGTCTGTGACTCAGAGCTGTAGGATGAAAATAACAGGAGAAGAAAAGGAGAACTGAGAATAAACGAGAGCTAAGGAACAATGTGTTAGGGATGTGTTACAAGGATGCCATTATATTACAAATCTATTGATATAATCTAATCTTTGTGGCCAGGACAACCCTTTCTCTTTCTCTCACTCTCTTTCACACTCATTCCTTCCCTCTATCACTCTTAAAGTCAGACGCTTTATTGACATGATTGTCAACAGTTACAATGTTTGCCAAATGTTTTTTTCTGTACTAATTGTACAAAAATGTGCAAAGCAATAAAATACGCAATTTACAATAAGCAAATAAGTTGCTTAACATAGAAATACAGGGAATGAAGTGTACTGGCATTTTTGGTGTGAATAAAGGGGCATATGTAGGAGTTCAAAATCTCTGTGTTCTGTCAGCCTTAGACTTTGAAGTCAGCTACACCCCTGTGTATTTGCTCCCTCAGAATAGAGCTCCTCTGTACCTTAATGGCAAGTCTGACAGGAAGCCCACTCACTGGCCCATTATTAAGGCAAAGCCAGGCCACCCATCTCATCTAGCTAAGTAGCTAGCAAGTGGAAGACAGAAAAGTTCTGACAGCTTCTATTATGGGGTTTTTTCACTGTTTGCTAATCAAAGTTTTTCCACATTATGAAGTTTTATCTGTGTTTTGCATTATTTTAAGAGAGATTATTAAATCAATTTTAAATGATGATTAAATGACTGACAGAACATGCCCTGTTTACATAAACAACTTTATTTGAAAACATCTGATTTTGTGTTCCACAAAACGTGGTACTCTGTGCTACTTTTGTAAATGAATCTCAACAAGGCTCTTGTGTCACATCAGGAAATGTTTTATATTTTATCATAGTTTATATTTAACTTTAGTTTTCAAAGTTAGCTTTTTTAAGTGCTCTCTCTGTCTCAAAATCTCTCAGCCATATCACATAATTAGTTATAACCAGTTATATCCAAGTTATATCCAACATACACAGAATATTTGAAACACACACTGTACAGTCGAAGGAAAACGTGTGTACATGTGTTTGTCAGGTTTTGTTTTCCCTTAGAAGCCTCCAGATCTTTCCCTCACAGGATGTATCATGTAAACACATAAAGAGTCATGCTGAACACTCACTACTCACTAACAGCCTTCACTGATGGCTGCAGCTCTTCAGAATGAATGAATATGAAATGTATCTGAGTGTTCCACTGCCAGTACATAATCTTTAGGTAATCAGTACGTAACCTGTTTAGTGTATTTTTATGGGTATTGTCATATTCACAAATTAAATTCAGTTTGAGGTAATATAATTATTTTAATATACTTGTGTGATAATAGAGCTTTTACAAAATTATTGTTGACCCTTGGCTTTACGCTCGTGTGTAGATGATGTGTAATCGGGATTATATTTCCATGTATGACAAAAACTTTCATAGTTTGTAAAAGGAGATTAGGTCTGTATCTCAGCTGGTATAGCAGGGGTAAGTTGTGGGTTCGGTTGGATGTACTGCAAGATGCTTTGGTCTAAAAACTGACAAGCTATGAACTGGTTGATTTTCTCTGCAATGACTCTCACTGATGTGCAGTATTATGACGTTAATGCAGGACAGTGTTTGACCAACCTGTACTGTATTCTGTCTGCTTACTGGTAAGAGTTATGTGTGTGTATGGAGGAAGTGACATCTGCAAGTGAGTGGCACAAGTCCGATTTTTAAACTGGGTGTGGTCTGGTATATAAACACACTTTTATAAACACTCCAGATATTTAATGTTTTCTTTATTTTTGTTCACTGTTTCATTGCGTCCTTTCTCTTTTACATGCAATATAACTAACATTTATTTACACATTTGGCTTGTACAGTGTCAGCATAGCGTTTATGATTATGATTTATAAGGGACTGTGTATTTAAACATTCTGGTTTAGATTGTAGATCAGCTTTGCCTCTTAGTTTATATTAAATAATGGAGGCATCAGCAGAAGAAACCTGCTTATCAGCATGCATTGACCTTGAGTTTTTGTTGTGATGCCTTCCACTTCTGCAGAATTTGATACCTACCTTTCGATGTCTTATGTTTGACAAATGCACATGGCAGAGCATGCTACACGAGTCATTATAATAAGCATGTTTAATATGTCTTGACTAGTGGTCGACCAACAGTTTTTCTATGGCTGATATATACAGAATCTAATGACATCAACTGAATTAATATAGTTTTATTCTAAATAAAGAAAATTGTTCGCAAGACAATCAGTAGAGGTTGTTTTTAATAGATATCAAAATTGCGACCAAATAGGGGCTAATTAATTTGGTTGGTCGATGTTCAGTCCATCACTAGTCTTGATATGTAAAATATGTGTGTGTGTTTGTGGTGTATCGTCTGCATGTGTGTTGTAAGATATGGAATTCTGATCATTTTAAGGCCCTCCATCTCCAGATATGGACGGAAACTTTGGAGGGGGTCTGCTGGATATGGTGAAAGGAGGTGCCGGAAAGTTCTTCAGCAACATCAAGGACAACCTAAAAGACACCATCAAAGACACCTCCACCAAGGTTATGAACCAAGTGGCCACGTAAGTCCTGGTGATTTGTGCATGTGTGGAATTTATGTGTAAGTTTATTTTCGTGTGGCTTTTCCTGTAGCTCAGTGGTTAGAGCATGGCGTTAACAACACCAGGGTCATGGGTTCGATCCCAGGGATTACACATACTTAGAAAGTACAGTATAATGTAATGTAAGTCGCTTTGGATGAAAGCGTCTGCCAAATGCATAAATGTAAATGTACGTGTGTAAAACTGCTCTTCAGAACAAACACAGTCAGGAGCTTTTAACAGCGTTCTGGGTGACCTAGTTTTGGGTAACAGCTATTAATATATCAGGTGTGTGTGTGTGATTGTGTCAGATTTTTATAGTTAAAGTTAAAATGTTTTTTTAGGGGCAGGGTTATGTTCAGGATGTATATGTTGTTAAATGTGATATAATAGCTATTTAAAAACATTTGACCACAGTTACCATAGTTTGTGGTATGTCCTTATTTGTATAGGTAAATGTGTGTGTAAAGGTTTGGTTATACTGTGCCAATTGTTAAAAATGTCCTAACAAACATTGTGGAACATGTCAAAACAACTCGTGATGACTTTGACGTGATATCCACTATTTGAAAGTCTCCTGAATAGTTCAAAATATATATAATGCTAAATATAATAATGTAAACAGATTTGTGAGGGTTAGGGTTTATTAGCCTGGAAAAGAACCATTTAATGTTTATTAAAAGTTCTCACTGATACAGTGAAACATCTGTGTGGCGTGCGGTGGGTTAACCTATAATATGGGGACAAATGATCTCACAATGTAGGAAAACCTGACATTTGTGCATTTAGACACCGATGTGTAGACACAGTATGAAGCACTTATGTAATGTCGCATTTGACCTCAGATTGACCCATCAGGTCAACCAGGATACTAACACACCATGTTGTTCTTAAGTCAGAGGCCTTTAAGTCATTCTTTCTGACTTTCTTCAAGTTGTTTTAGGTAACCTGGCACTAAATTACCAAATGTTGAGCCTGGACTTCCTTTTAACCAGTTTGCCTCTTTTCCACAAACACAGATATTCATGCCCAAACCTACATTGTAATTAAATGAACTGCTACTTTCAGCCTGTGGGCACATTCACCTATTGCACAGAGGCTTAGAATAGTGGCTAGTTTACATACAATCTCATTAGAGGGATTTCTCGCTTTAGTACATTAGTCACATGATTTGGGTGTTGTGTGGTTCACAATGTCTAATAGTTAGACAACTCGACCATATTACAGTATTACAAGGCATTAGTATTGATGTGTACTGTACAGTGTTTATATAGATAAATATATTTATAATTTCCACAATCATGCTTTTAAGATTAAATAGTTTATGCATTTTGCTAATAGACATTAAAATTGTTATAATAATTGAATATTATGATGTTGTAATTGTTGTAATGACTGAATATCATAATAATCATTATAATTTGATAATTAAATAAAGCACTTACTTTATTAGTACTTTATTAGTACTTAATAGTATTTACTGTATATTTTTGTATATGGATATGCATGTATGATGTTATTAATATTAACTGTCAGTATATTTATGTATAATTTAGGTATACAAAAGGAGAGTTGGACATTGCCTACATCACATCACGCATTATTGGTGAGTACACATACCCTTCACAGATAATACATACTGTGCAGTCATTCCGTCACAGATCCAGCACTCAATACACGTACATTTAGACATTTGGCAGACAAAGTGCTATACAAAGTTTCAGAGTTACAAAGTTCCAACAATTGTTAGAGAAGTATTCAGTAATCTAGTATATTTTGTTTATTTCTCACTCTCACAGCTTTGTGTTTGTACGGTGGAGTTTTATTATTAGCCCCATTTAAATAGTTAGCAATAATTAAACAGATAGTACTACAATTGTGAGTAAAATGCTTGTGCGCTAAGTATTTGTGTTAGCCACAAACTGGAAATAGCTATCAAGATCCTCTCCTCATTGTCGATTTCCACTTTGCCCGTTCTGCTAGTGATGTCATATCCTGCTGAAACAGTGGAGATGGGCTACAGGAACCACACAGAGGATATCCGCTCCTTCCTGGACTCACGACATGCTGACCACTACACTGTTTTCAACCTGTCACAGAGGAACTATCGGGGGGCCAAGTTCTCCAACAGGGTAAGAATTGCTTTTGGGATTTCCTGACTTCACAGCTCTCATTTATACATTCCTTGTGACCTTGCAAAAAGTTGGTTAACTGTAAAACCGTAGTAAAAAAATATCTTCAGCAGTACGATCCTGCATTCATAAAACATTTAAAATCAAAGGGAGTCCAAAATCATACCCCAACATCTGTGTAGCATCCTTTATTATGAGAAATTATGGGCTAATGATCGCTATGGCGATTCATCTGGTCTTCTTTTATTAAATATTAAACAGAGCTTTTCCCATCTAATTAAATAACTTCTAAGATTAACTGTGTGACTCAAATATTTCCAGCTCATGGCTTATTTGCTGCTGTAGTTATAAAAGATATCTTGGTTCATTTTGGCATTATATATTATATTCATTTTTTATTATCGAACAAATACAGCATTAAAAGTTTGGCTTTGATATAAATAATACATTTGATATATAAATGTGTATGGAATGTTTCACATATAAATGAGTATGCCTGGAAATAACAAAAATTAGTTTTTGAGCAAGTATATGACAGATCAGTGTTCAAAACAGACCTCAATTCGCTACAGTAAGTTTAGAATAGTACTTATAAGTGTAATAATTTACGTAAACCGACAAAAGTAAATCTGGCTACTGTATCGCATATCTGCGTACTTGTCATTCACATTAAGAAAATAACTGCATTTTATGTTTCAAACAGAGATGGCAGTAGAGAGCCAAAAGAGTTTCTGATTACTCAGATTTTTATTTACGCTGCAATTACTCTTTTATCACTCCTTATTCCTCTTTTTATTTTTCTTTATAGGTTTCCGAATGCAACTGGCCTTCCAGACAGGCCCCAAGTCTTCACAATCTGTTTGCTGTGTGTAAGAACATGTACAACTGGCTCAAGCAAAACCCCAAGAACGTGTGTGTGATCACCTGCTCGGTAAGAAGACACTCCATAACTTTTAGGGCTGCACAATTAATAGAAATGGTTAAGTTTATAATTTATGCCACTTTGATTAAAGTGTGACATAACATAATACACAACACGCTACACAACATAATTCATAACTGAATATGAATGTGATTTGGTCATGGCAAATGATCGTACCCAGTCAGATCACGTCAGCTGAAGTTGTGTAATGTGTGGTTTCAGTGTCTACAGATTTTAGTCTTAGATTTTAAGAACCAGTTGTTGATTGTTAAGTGTGTTGTGTATCGGGCTGACTCAGTTGAGTTTGTGTTCCTCTCTGACTGTCTAAAGATTAGAAAGACTAGAATCTGCTCGAGTCAATAGTAACAGTTTTGTGTGTCCCCAACTTAAGATATTGTGAAGTTCCATGAGGTTTCAGTATCCTGAAGATTACAGCATTCCATTTACTGGAACTTCTATTGTGTAAAAACTGTAAATTGTAACTTAATGTAACAGCTTTGTTTATTATAAAAGGTGGAAGCGATCTAGTATTTTTGTGATGCTGAAATAGCAGTTAATAGTACAGTTAGTTAATTAAATGTCAGAAATAAAATAAAAGATTTTAATGTCATAATCAGATTAAACCAAATAACAAGCTTTTTTTAATAGGACTAAAAAAGGCACTGTTGTTTTTTTGTTACATTAAGTAACTAAACATTTCTTAAATGCCAGTTTGCATCACACAGAAAAAAAACTAATACCAGACAGTTGTGTGACACTCTATTCATCATTGTCAGCTATCTGTAATTCAAAACTAGACCAGTATGTCAAGGCCTTTAATGGAACTCAGCAGCACCAATATGCAGCTATTTCTCAAACAGGATTTGACAGTGCAATTATAATTTAAATTAATTATTGAAAAAAATATTTTAGGTAAGATTTGCAATGATGAATTCTGCTCCGCAGACAGTAGTGTGAGTTTGCACATACTGTGTTGTTTCAGCGGGTATTATGCAAATTAGGTAATGCTGTAAACACATCCACATAGTCTATGCTGAAAGCATACCCAATTAAAGCGCTCTTCTCAATCATTTGATAAATGGCTTCTGCCGTGATCAATACATCAATCAATACTGTGTTTTCTGGATGGTAATATAATGTGAATTTGGATCAAGCAAATAGTGCTACGTTTTGTGAATAAAGCACAGGCTGCACGTCTAATTTGCATAAAAAGAGGCGTGTTTGCAATGTTGCATTTAAAATAATTACAATAATTCATGGCACACTTCTGTTTAAAGCACAATCAAGGTGGTTGATAAATAACAAAAAGGTTTTTACAGTAAATTTTCTCCTGTTCTCTTCAAGACTCTGTTATCTAAACCAGTCATCAAATCTGTTGCTTTGCTTGTCTTAAGGATGGCAGAGCTCCGTCGGGCGTGCTGGTCTGTGCCATGTTCTGCTTCTGCCACCTTTTTGCCAACCCAGTGCCAGCCATGCAGCTTCTCAGCGCCAAAAGGCCTGGATCTGGCCTGTGGCCCTCCCACAGGAGGTACGGCCAATCAGCTTGCAGCTCTGAAAAACTGTACCTTTGATTAAAATAAATAGTAATAATTCGGCAAAACAATAATCATTGCTCAGTTGAAGTTCTGCGTACATACATTTTAATTGTAACAAATTGCAATTGTGAAGGGATGCATGTTTTTGACAGTATTGAATTAAAGAAGTTAAATGGTTTTTAACAAAAAATATCCTTCTGTTATTCTAATAGGGTTTATTTTCATTTGAAGCGGACAGCCTAATATGCAGGTGTGTGTGTGTATATGTGTTTATTCAGGTACATAGGTTACGTATGCAGTTTAGTCTCAGAGAAGCCCACGGTACCCCACTGTAAACCTCTAATCATTAAAGCCGTCACGATGAGTCCCGTTCCTTGCTTCAACAAACAGCGCAGCGGCTGTCGGCCATTTTGTGACGTGCTTATCGGCGAGACCAAGATATTTTCTACAGCTCAGGAGTACGAGAGAATGAGGTAGGCCAAGTAGTGACCTAGCATTTGGCATGTGCTACATTCACATTTAGGCATTTGGCAGACGGCAATGTTGTTGACGCCATGCTCTAACCACTGAGCTACAGGAAAGCTGCTAACTTTACATAAACACTGCTAACTCTTAAAGAAACAGTTTAACTAATAATAATTAATAGTTTAACTAATAATAAACCTTCGCTTACCCTAATGTTTGTATGTGTGTGTATGACCTCAGAGAACACCGAATTCAGGAGGGCAAAGTGGTCTTTTCTGTAGGAGTGAGTCTCCAGGGAGACGTGGTGATTTCTGTCTATCACATGCGCTCTCATGCACTGCAGGCAAAGGTAGGAGACAATAACTAACCGTACTACTTTTTGTATTTAATATTTTTGATTGAATATACATTATTGTTTATTTACTGAATCATCTATATACAAAAAACAGTGAAGTGTTTATGTTTATGTTGCTGTTAAAATGGTACATTTAGTAATGTTAAAGTGGAGAGCACAAAATCACAATAATAATGGCCGTTCAACATTGTGTTTAAATACCGGTGTGCCTGCAGGTAACAAACACCCAGATATTTCAGATTCAGTTCCATACTGGTTTCATTGCCCCCGGCACCACAGTTTTAAAGTTTATGAAGTAAGTGTTTTTTCAACTTCATCACATGTAATGTAGTGCAAAGTCTGGAGCAGTTGACCTAAATATGCGTAGCTGACGTAAAGGTTTAACACTGTGTTCTAAACAGGTTTGTATCAATGAGATTTCACAATGGGGCTACCCAGCATGCCACAGCAGATATAAAAACCAAGCTATTGACAAAATATCCTGTTACTGCTTGTTTTGGTCACAGTGGGTTCCGAAACAGAAATGTAGATGGTAGAGAAAGATTTTTTCATGCGCTTGTTGTTTTATTGTGTCACACTTGGTTAAATATAATTATAATTGTCGTCGAACTATTATATGATCAGTTATTTTAACCTCGAAAAAAGATTTTTGTTATTATAGAATATTTGTATTTTCTATAAATAGAAAATAGAATATTTGTACTAATGTACTTTTGTCTTGATTTATGTAAAAATTGATTTATATAAATGTGAAGTTAAAACGTGGTTTATGGACATGTTATTTGCCAGCCACACTGCACTGAAGTCTGTGTGTGTGTGTCCAGAACAGATCTGGATGCCTGTGATTCTCCAGAGAAATACCCTCAGCTGTTTCAGGTACTGTTAGACATCGAGGTGGAGAGCACAGAGAAACAGAAAGATCTCACCCCTCCATGGGAGCAGTTCCCCACCAAAGACCTGAACCCTAACGTGCTCTTCTCCTGTCACCAAGAACATCAGGATGCACTTGCCACTGCGGGTAATGCACACAAATCCAATTCAATTCAATTTTATTTATATAGCGCTTTTTACAATGTTACATTGCTTCAAAGCAGCTGTACATAAAAAAAGAACAGTAGTAAAACACAAAGCAAATGTCTGACATGTTAATGGTATTATTGCAAATAATATGTGTGGGATAAGACTAATACTATAGTAGGCATATAGTATGTTTATGAAATATATTACATATGCCAAAACGTACAGTGTAGGTTTGGGTGATATAGAATATTTATGATGTATTCACAATGATTACCAAAATATTAATACGATTTCAAGTCATGTTTAATGTCAAAAGATTAGTCTCTATCAATCTTTGATTCATCGCAGTTATAAAATGTGTTAATTGAAGCTTACAATCAAAGCTACTCTGATGAAATAGTCCCTCTTTTACAGAAAATACATAAATATGAAAATATAAATTGAGTGTCATCAATAGGCTGAGTTTAGCCTGTGGAGTTTACTCACTATTAGCAGCTCAGTAGTTTGTCCCGATTAAGCTTTTTAACAAGTCAACAGTCATCAGTCACTCCCTGAAGTTTCTGTGCTCCATTAAACTAAACACCATCTGTTTAATGTACTTCTCACTCTCTGCTAAAAGATGAAATGGAGGGCTTGGACTTGGAAGGTAAGACGTAGTGTAGGAGGCCTGTGAGACTGCACACTAAATAGTGGATTAATAGATTTGTTGTGACCAGTGGACTTAGCTCATTTAATGCATAGATGAACTCTTGATGACTTTAATGGGATAAATGTTTTTATAATTAAATAAATATTGATTAACTGTAGCCAGTAGTCCCTAGGACTGACTATTGAACCTCATCTTAGTCACTAATGTTTCAATTATTCTTGTTTTGAGAAAGACAAAATGTATATTTTGTTTAACTTAGTTGTTTATTGTTTCTATCTGAAATGTGTAATAAACTAGACTAGACTAGACTAGACTATTTTCATGGTAATCGACAGCATGACACAGATGCTGTTGATAGAGCTTTTATTTTTGTGAACTATTCCACAAAACAAATTTATCCCGAATCCACCATCTAAGTTCCACATTTCTCCTCTCTCAGATCCCGCCCAGGCCTACGGAGGTTGTGGAGGCAGAGTGGGCCCGAATGAGGAAAGCGAACCCTCAGATGAAGAGATGCTCTCCCTGTCCAGCCAGCAGAGCAACACAAGCAATGGGAAAACAAAGGCAGCCAAGAAAGCAGAACCTCAGCCTGCAGCGGCCCCTCCTCCAGCGGCCGCAGAGGTAGATCTTCTGGGGCTGGATGGGGACGCAGCTCAACCTCCTCCATCTTCTCCACAACCTCCCACTACCAACACCACCACAGATCTGCTGGGAGATCTGTTCGGAGCTCCGCCCACACCGCAGCCGGCCAGCGGCCCTGCTTCTGCTCAGTCAACTCCTCGGAGATCTGCACCCTCTTCCTCACCTTGCCCATCACCTCGATCTGGAGAGAGTAAGTAGCCATAACAACAAGCTATCTTGTAGCATGCGTCGTAAAGAATGAAACTCAATCCTATGTTTAATTGTTCAGCTTTTGACCCTTTTGGGTCTGGGACCACTCCCACCCCTAAGCCACAGGACTTCATGGGGGCATTCCTCGGCCCAGGTAATATGGGGCAGCCAGACCCCTTCCTGCATGCTGCACGATCTCCATCTCCTACTATGCAGAACATGGGCATGGGTAAGGCATGCGCGTCTGCCGATCGGTCCTGCCAGTGTGTGGGCAATATCACCATAACAACCAGCAAGTTCCTTTGTGTTCAATTCTTTGGAAATTAACAGCAATAGTCTTGCATATTTAGCTGTAGTGACATCTTCTAGTAATAGACATGGTTAAAGTGCTGATGGTCGGTGTTTTAGAGAGGCAATATCATTTGTTATCATTACTGAGCTGAGTATTTGTTTCCACCCTAAGAATTTTCTTGTCATAAATGCTAGTTGTTTGTTCATAAGGGCATCTTGGATATAGTGTTTTATGCTAAGTGTTTGTGATGGTGTTTGTGCCTTTGGAAACAGCATGTAACGTTTGTTTATTAGTTAAAAACAAAGTGGTTACCATTATGTCGAAAATGCATATGGTTTTGAATCATCCCTCTACCAGAAACTGAGGAATCAAAATGTTTTAATGTAATGACAGACTAATTTTAGTCATTTATTGTGCATTCTGGTATTCAGGTATGGAACTAAAAACGTGTATACTGAATTTGAGGGAGCATAATATGTTAAATTTATAGTATATCCCAAACATATTGAAATATGTAACCACTAGAAGTACCACTAGAAGAAAAATCATTATTGTTTCTGTTGTTCGTTTAACAGCTTGTCCCACCCCCAAACTCACCATTGCCTAGAAGCTGACACGCCAGACCAACAAAAACTATTTTAAAAATAACTAGCGCTCACAACCTAAAAGGCTTATTTATATTTTCCTGTCAACATTTTGCTGAGATAGAAGAACGACAATTACAAAAACAATTACAAACTTCACTGTGTTGTTCATAAAGATTATAAGATGTATATTGGTCTGAAAAAAGTATTATCTGTTAGTCTATTTTGTTTTGACACAGACTTAATATATACGGTTATATATTAAATAATACGGTAATGTCCCATAAACAAAATGTATTTCCTTCACAGGTCGCAGTTCACCTGTGCCCCCCTCTACCCCAGCTGTCAACATCCAACAGCAGAGCTCTACAGGAGCGTGGGAGTGGAACAAACAAGCCCCCACAGGTAAGCGCACATAAAAACACAAGATGCCTTATAGGGCCACCTGGTGGTCTCATATGCAATTGCATTTAAAAATAGAAAATGACTCACTCCGCTCTGCCATCTGGACTGGGGTGGTGAGCTCATATAACTCATAATTATTAATGTTTTTAAATATTATACATGTTCAAAACGTCATACCACAGGCATTATTAATTTAAAATCAACAGAGTTTAATCATTTTTTGATCAAGTTATTATATATTAAAGCTGTTGTCATTAAAAGCAATTATATATGTCCAGTGAAGAAAATTAGATTGCAGATAATGATTCATCTCCTCAGGTGGAGGTTTTGGGATGGGGAGTAAGTCTGCTAGCACCAGTCCAACTAGCTCAGCTCATGGTACGCCCACCCACCAGGCCAAACCCAACACCCTGGACCCTTTTGCAGATCTGGGTAACCTAGGAACCAGTCTGGGAGGTAATTGAAAATTGGTAAAGATCTTTGTGCTAGCACATCACGGATTCACTGGTAATGCCTGCATGCTCATTCAAATTTGTGTAGGTGGATCAGGATTCTCCAGCAAACCAACCACACCTACTGGTACAGGAGGAGCATTCCCACCTATGGGCTCCCCCCAGCGTCCTGCTCCCTCTCCACAGCACGCTGCCTCTGGAGGCTGGCATCCCAGCACTGGCTTCCCTTCATGGCAGCCTGGAGGTGCAGGTCAATGGCAACCTCAAGCCCAGGGAGCACACCACCAGACCCCACCTAAAGTACCTGGACCCCCCATGCCCCACAACTCACCACAGAACAGACCCAACTACAACGTCAGCTTCTCCAGCATGGGTGGGGCATCACCCGGAGGCGCTGGAGCAAAAGTACAGCCAAACATGGGTCAGTAACTGACAACACACTTATTTGTGCTTTTCCATGTATGCGCTTGGCAAATGTTTTTATTTCAAAGTAACTTATAGTGTTTTCAAAGTATTTAATTAGTTGTGTGTTCCCTCTCTGGGTCTCTGTGTCTCTGTGTCTGTGATCAACCAATCAGAGACCTTGGTCAGTAAACGGTTAAAAACATGAAGGGCTGTTCACAACAAGGACAAAAACAATAACTAGAAAGTTATAAAAATATTTTTTAATATAAGAGAACAGCAGACAACACGCTTGTAACAATAATGATACAGGCAACGATATTATTGAAATCAATTTCAGGAGTATTGATGGGCAATAAAACATCGACAGCCAATCAAAATCAGTTTCAAATTAAAGGGCTCACCTATTTACCATGGAAGCTCTTTCATTTACCTAAAAGCATCAGTTTTTGCTCTGGTTTCTGTGTAAAACGTAAAGCAACAGCAGGTCATTTACATCCATATTCATAAATGTGAAACTGCAGCACACAAGCTTAGAATAAACACAACATCATTCGTTGGCGTTCGTTGGCACAAGTTACTGTAGTTATTATTATAGATATCTTTATAGTTAGCACATAGTTATCTGTAAAGCTGCCTTTAAAGTGATATTATTTGACATATACAGTAATTTGTACAATTATAACCTTGTGATTTTGAAACAATAACATGTTTGCATGTGACTGTTTCAGTCTGTAGTCTCTTCACTGATTAAAGCAGGTTCATGGATCAAAGCAACTTCCCTTTTCCTGTTTATTCCAGGAACCAGGCCAAAGGTCTCGAATGCTAACTTTGATGACCTGCTCTCTGGTCAGGGCTTTGCTGGTAGCAAGGAAAAGAAAGGGCCAAAAACCATAGCAGAAATGAGAAAAGAGGAGATGGCAAAAGAGATGGACCCAGAAAAACTCAAGGTAAAAATTAAACACACACACACACACACACACACACACACACTTGACAGGAACTCTGTAGTTCCTGTCAGGGTTTATCCCCCATTATTTATTTTGCAACAACATGCTTTAAGACTACAACAACATGTTTTAAGATGGCGTTCCTTGTTTGTGACAGATCCTTGACTGGATTGAAGGGAAGGAGAGGAATATCAGAGCGTTGCTGTCCACCATGCACACGGTGCTTTGGGAAGGGGAGACACGCTGGAAACCTGTCGGCATGGCTGACCTCATCACACCGGAGCAGGTGAAGAAGGTCTACCGCAAAGCTGTGCTGGTGGTACACCCTGACAAGGTGAGAGACGAATCTGTGTTATCTAAAGTGATTAGCACATCTATGCATTTAAGCTATTTCAAGTTAATTTATCAGTATGTGTGTTCCTTTTGAACTGAACCAATAACGTTTTCTGGTGCTAGCGCAATGCTAGGTGTAAA
>JAZGTJ010011967.1:0-16329 GCA_036877575.1 Botia almorhae
GTGGGGTTTTGTGCAATATTGGCATGAATCCTTTTTAATTTGTGATCATTTTTTCACTGATAAGGGACAACACAAACTACGAAAACATATTTTATTACATAAACAGTTTATTGTTTTTTTTTACTAAATATGAGAATAAGCAATGGAAACATTTATGAAAACAATAGTTTGGATCTCAACATTCTAATATTATGTTTTATTGCCAGACTACATAAATATATACATGCATTTGTCACAGTGAGGAGAATGACAGTGAATGAGAGGTGTTATCAAAACCTCATTCACTCAGTCACACACACAGATGGCTGTTAAAGTTGATAATATGCTGGCAGAGGTGCATGTGTTACAATGTGACTGTCAGCTCAGGCTGGAATCAGAACATGAGGGCTGACTGCTTTTACTAACCCTAAGAGCTGGGTCTTTGGAAAAGATTTTAAATGGTGCTTTTGTGTGTGTATCAATGCTTTTAGCTGGGCTACAGAGGCTTTCACTGAACTGATAGTGTGTTTGATAAGTGTTTGAAAAAACTGATTTACAATAGATTACCAGCTACAGCTGTGTCACGTTGAACTTGAGAGACATGAGAGAAGAATAAGAGACATTCTCATTCTTGACACTATATGACTGGACGAAAATCTGCATAGTGCAAGATGAGTCTTTTTTTTTTTTATCTGTATCCCCGGAAGAGAAAGACTGCAAATTTTTAATGCAAGTATCTGCTAAAAGGCATTTCTCTTTTTTTTAATGTATTAAGTAAAAAGAGAAATGTTTACTCATATTTTGAATAACAATATTTTGTATAGCTCAACCTCCGGTCTCTTGTCTCAGTAACTATTTATTTCAGTCCATGTTCCAATAAAGTTCTTGGTCTTCTGTCACCTCTATGCAGGCAATGTCATTATAGATGAAAGAGAATGTTTTATGCATTCAAGGTCAGTATCATCAGACAGAGTGTTTATCTGACTGCTTGGGTAAAAGGTTCCTAAGTCTAAAAAGTCAGACGTGTAGCTATTAAAAAGCAGGTGGCCTTGGAACTTGATGCTTCATTTGAGTGTAAACAGTCCATTAAGCATTTGCTGTATTGTAAAATGTACTTAACTTTCTACTTTAAATAAAAAATATCTGGAAATGCCAAGAATACTGAAGTATTATTATAACCGTGAGTGTGTTTTTGATGATCTTTTTGTCAGCAAGGAATAAAGGAACTTACAGTACTTTCATATTCACAGTATCCTGGAGTTGTTCAATTGCATTGAGCTAAAAATAAACAAGCTTATTATCACCAACCTATATGAACACATATTCACATGGTGTGTGTGTATATCGTCTCTACAGGCTTATATGTGGATCAGTCAAGAGTGTGTTATCAGTGTGTGAAAATAAGCCTGTGTGTTTTCGAGATGACAACTCAAGTAGGAGAAGATTGCGGCTGACACAGATCTGGTTGTGCCAAAAGTGAAAGGTACTATGAAAACATATTTGCTTTCAGAGACTATACACTCAGGGAAACAGATGGTCAATAAATGAGGATGGGTTTTCTGTATATGGAAGAAATATTTTGTGTGCAATGACTAGATTAGTCACATTTGTTCTCATACTAGGGCGTCTTCCCGGGTTATTGGATTGTAAACCAGACATGTTGATGTAATTTAAAAAGAATAGTTTATTTACCCTTATGTGCTTTGAAAACTGGAGAAGAGAGTGGCTCAGACCTTCTGTTAAACTACTTATTTGGTATTCTAGGAAAGAAGGAAAATCATGCCGGTTTGCAGCAACATATGGGTGAATAACTCATGACAGAATTTTCGTTTTTGAGTGCACTGTCCCTTTAAAGACATAGATACATGATTTTCGAAGTCATTTGTGCAAGAAGCAAAGCCACATCCTCTAATGCATAACTGCTGACGCAATTGAAAAAATATTAATGTTAAACCACAACAGAAACAAAAATAAATCTGAGTATTGGACAGGATGGTTTCCTATAATCATCGGCTTTTCTCATCATTCTATTTAGAGTGTTTGACTGAGTAATTAAAAGCCCAACCGATGACAAAATCCCGCCCATCTGGTGTCAAGGAGACAGCTGTTACATCGTTTCTCTCCCGGGGAGCAGGCAGAAGCGCTTGCTCTGTTATTTCAGACAACATTAATAAAAAACACGACAGATATACAGCGTGCAAATCGTTACAGTAACACTCCATCTCGTGCCAGAAAGAATGAAAAATCTTTACCGCTAATGAAAGTGCAAATGAGAGATTTGGTTAATGATGGGGTGAGGACAATATCGGCCTGATTGTAAGACAATGAATTAAGTAATGCATGTTATGCTCTTAGACAATTATTGCTTTAAAAAAAACAATTTTATAGAGAACACTGATTTTAAGAATCTTCTCTCTTATTCTCTCTCACACACAAATTTTCTTGATGTATTCACCATTATTATACTAAAACTTCTCCATTATTATGCTGGAGTCTATTGGCCTATTAATCACAAACACAGGTGCACTGTTGTAGATCTATGTGCTGTATAAATATTCCCAGAACTCCACTGTTCCGTTCCACTCTTTAGAACTCAGTGTATTAGCCAAATAAACTCCCTGGACTGCCAGACCTCAATGCTTCACAGTTCATATGGATACGAACTGTTAAAGAACCATGCTTCATTAAAACATCAAACTCTGTTCTTTGTAATTAGTCATGTATTCAGCTTTAAAAATGTGTTTTGTGTTAAGAGCACTCTAATTATTATTCACCTGAGCTGAATGGAATACTTGCTACATTTTTGTCATTTGTGTCTTTAAATGACTGTGAATGTTTCAGTAGTGATAAATATGATTTTCAAAGAAGCTTTTTTGCAGCATTCAGGATGGGTTTAAAAATCTTTGGTATTGCTATTTTTACCCATCAAACAGCATCACTTCTGCTGTGCCTCTCTTGACCGGACAAACATTTTGAATAAGTAAGCTGCCTTGACTTAAGCAGGCTCTAGTTTCAGTGTGGTGTGATAGCAAGGGCGTGTTAGGTCACTGCTAAGTCGTCTTAAAGGGAAACCAATGTGACATCTAAAAATAGAAAAATACTAATAAAAGAATTAAGAAACAACACCAGATAGAGACTTACTCAAATTGTGTGAGATTGAGTGATGTATTTGAAAACGTTTTGCCTATTAGCAATTACTAATAGCCATAACTGTGTTATGTTAGACATAGAAAGTCATGCACAGCCTGAGGGCAACACAGCAGCAGATACAATTAAAATGTTAAAGGGTAACCTGTGCTAGATTAGACAAGGACATGCATGCACACATAGCTTTTGAATGCATAATGTATGGATGAGGTGTAAAACTTATGCTGCGTTTTAAATGGATCAGAGGTTTGGTTTAAAAAAAAAACACGCAAAGCCAAATGCATGTCGATGTAATAGGCTGTGTAATTGCTAAGTCTACTCAGCAGCTAGTGATTTTAGACACTACGTTTCTGGATCGTTTTCACTGATTCATGAGCACTGGTCAGGCCTGAATTAACAATGTGATTGGGAGGAAGTGAAAGGCCAACAAAAACCTATTTAGTAGTTTTCGTTATGCATTTGTTTAGTAGCCTGTGTGAACAGTTAGGACAGTGAGATGCACTGCAACATGCAAAGTGTGTTAAATTGATTATATTATAAATGGCAAAGTCACGTGATGTCTGCTAGGAGCAAATGTTGTAGTGTCCTATTATACAGAAGGTTAATTTCTGCTTGTTTTTAAAGGCAGCATTAAAACAAACACATCCCTGCAGATCATTAAAGCCATCAATCATTTAATCAATGCAATACAATGTGCAACGGTTTTATTATTACAATAATCAATGTAAATTGTAGTCTAATGAGAATGAATAATAATATGAATGACGTCTTTTACGTAACAGAAAGTCATTAAAAGAAATGGGTTTGAGACTCCCGGTTCGAGAGCGCAGCACTATATGCGCCGAGGAAGCGGATCGCCTGTAAAGCGGCACTGCGGCAGTACTGTATCAATGCGCCCGGTCCCCGCTTGCTCCGGGATCCTGAAGCACGGACTCGCGGAGAGGAGCAGCAGCGTCGCTTTCCTGCAGGATTTATTTGTTTGTGGAAAAAAATTCTCTTTTGTTTCTCTTTCCAAAGAAGCTCGCTTTCCGAATGCCGACGACTCGCCCTGACGCATCTTCTCCACTCGCCAGCCTTTGCATGTGTTGGTTTTGTCCTGCGGGAGAGAAGGCAGGCTTTGTGTTTTGGTGGATCTAGAGCTGGAGAAGGAGGCAGTGCCAGGCGCTGCTGCTGCTGCTGTGGGTTGGACTGGCCACGGTGCGTGAGATTTACTGACGGAGAGAGAGAAGCAGACAAAAAGAGCTCACGGAGGACAGTGAGTGTGATCGAGGGCTGGCGGGGAGTCCTAAATAGATTAAAACCATTAAGGTATTTGGTGTGAGTGTGTGGCTGGAGTGCCAGTACAGGGTATCATCAGGTTAAAGGAATATGTGATTGGGAATGATGGCTTTGTGATAATAGCACACCTGGACTATTGATCTTGATAAGGCTGTGATTGCTGTTGATCAGATGTTACCGGAATGTATAATTCATTTGCAAAAGTCAAGTTCAGATTGCAATACTGATATACGTTATTATGCACTTGTGCGGTGAGATTGATTTTGCAGGCAGATATAGGTTGACGTGCGTCTACTTAAGTTTAAGTTGAATGGCTGCCTATGATATCAATGTAGCGTTCGTGGCATTTGGTGAATTTTCAATTGATTGGTCTTTGTGACGTCAAAATTTATTCACTAGGTTTTCATATCATTAAATTAAGTTTAAGTTGGTAACCTCTAATGTCATAATGCATCTGCCATGGGTGTTCATGTCATTCGTTGAAGTTTAATATGGTTATGTGTGATGTCATAATGTAGTTGCTGTAGGTGTTAATGTAATTTGGTGACGTTTTTGTTGATCGCCGATCATGATGTCATAATATGGCTACAATGTCGGCCCAATGTGTAAGAAATGTTTTTTAAAGGACAGATTCTTCTTAACTTTTTTCTGTGCATTCTTTTCCATAGAATGCACAGAAAAAAGTAAAAAAGAATCTTTACTTTTTTAATTTTAGTTATTTATTGTAATATAATTTTATATACATGATACATTTATATAACATGATAATCATAAAAGAATTGTCATAGTTATGTTTTTTAGATGTGTTACATGTCACACCAAGACAAATTCCCAAAAGTGTCATGTCAACAGGTGTTTGTTATATTGTAAAGTTTAAGTTCATGACAAATAGTGATGTCATAATGAAGTAACAGTAGGTGCTGCTGATGATGATGTCATAATGTTGATGTGAACGCATCAGTGGGATTCCAGAAGTGATGACATTTGGAT
Organism: Botia almorhae; assembly: GCA_036877575.1. Classification (NCBI taxonomy): domain Eukaryota; kingdom Metazoa; phylum Chordata; class Actinopteri; order Cypriniformes; family Botiidae; genus Botia; species Botia almorhae. The sequence continues at coordinate 5,395 of JAZGTJ010011967.1, forward strand.
TGACATGCAGTGTAGCTGAATGGCTTAAATGTCACAGGCCTTTTGTAGAAAAAGTGTTGACGTTCTACAAGATTTTCTACAAAAGCTAATTCTGGTAAAATGCTTAAAGCTGAGCATGTGCAATGATACATTAATATAAGCAAAGCCTTTCCTGAAAAGTTGTCTTTGGATAAATCAGTGTTTCAAGAAAACTCACTTATGCTGCATTGACAGCACTATTATATGAAAGTATAAAATAACATGAAAAGGCATTATGAATAATTGACTAAAAAAGATTAGGAAAAGGTTTTATTTCATGAAACTAGAAAATCTGGGCACAGAGGAATGGGAAAGTGACTTTAGTCATCGTGGAATTAGATCAAAAAGAAGTCCTTAAATGATCTCTAGCAGAGATTATAAATATGTAGTGCAAATTTTCTCGTTCATAGTGGCAATTTCTGCATGATATTTTCCTATACGTAGTGAAGGCTGGGAATTCCAGGAGTTAATGCATTTTCCAGTTATAAGCTCTCACAGAGAACTTCTCAAATGTCTGTTCTTTATTTCTTTGTCTTGTAGGATGGGAAGGTGTCAGACTGCACTTAAACAGAGACGTTTTGTAAAGACAACCATGTGGAGACTCGTCACAGCTCTGTTGGAAGACAATTCAAGTCATCTGCCAGTTTGTATCACTTAAACTAGGGGTCAATTTGGAAGCTTGATTACTTTTCAGTTTGGCAACCATTAGCAGGATTAGATTTTGTATTTCTGCGCTTGTGGATATATGCATTTATTCCTCTGGAATCTCACTTCCATATTAGATGTCACACAGAGTATTGTAACCCCACCAGATCTTGGGATTTGGATAATTGCACCTCTTTCCCTGGAGTACAATAGTTGAGCATTCACCTGCAGGTGTTTTTTGGGGAATTTTGGGAATTGTCAGTTTCCCTTAAAGTGTGTTCTGAGTGACCAATACCTAGTGAGGGCTGAGAAAGCCTACCAGCAGGAAGTGTTTAGCTGTGAGTGTGTCATCTGGAGAAATGGATGACCCGCGGTGTAGCGGGATCCGGAAAAAGCGGAAGCCTCGCTCGGTACGAGACCGGGAACGCATGTCTAACGGGATCAGGAATAACCATGTCCGGGCCCCTGTGCTTCGCTTTTCCTCGGATTCCGAGAGAGAAGACAGCACCAATCCCTCCTCTTCCTCACGACCGAGGCCGCCGAGGAGGAAGCGGAAAGAGTCAACCTCGGCAGAGGAGGACATAATCGATGGATTCTCTATATCAGGATTTATAACATTGGAAGCTCTTGAGGTAAGAGACCGGAATTGCTTCGTGTAGAGCTGCTACCTTCAGTGTGTTTATAAATGCTGTTTTTATGGAAATGCTTGTTTAGTTTGGCAGTTTAATGAGGGGTTAATCATTGTCAAGAGGTGGCTTTTTCTGGACTTCTTTGCTTGGCAGGGTCAGTTTACAGATTTTCCTGTTGTTTCTTTGTGCTTGTGATTTGAAGCAAATGTGGGTTAATATGTGTTTTATTTCTGCCATATTCTTCTGCCGAAGAATCTGACATATAACTAAAGTTGCAGTTTTATATATAGAAAGGGCACTTTGTGCATAATTATATATATGTGTTGTGGAGTTGCTCTGGGGTATCTAGAAAGTGAAGTTTACATTTCAGATGTTTAAAATAAGAATGGATGCACCGGGCAAGTTAGCTAAATCTTAGGCTTTTAAATCTCCAGTCAGAACTCGTTTTAACAGTGTTCATAATAAAAATAATTAATTAACTTTGCACTCCTACACATGGTGCTGTCAGGGTACTCAGTAGGGTTGTGGATATTTATTGTTGTTGTGTTTATTGCTTTATTTTTCTTCTAATAGCGTTTAATCTTTCTTCAGGGGCACAATTTATGTTTAACTTTAATAAATAAACAAACAAACAAACAAATAATTTGTGTTATGCCACAAATGTAGACTGGGTGTAGACCGACTATTGAACAATCCCTTTTCCCTGTACAATCGCACTATTTCCAGCGATCACAGTTGTGTTTATGATTGACATATTGGCTTTGGCATGTCACCACATATGATGTGCACACGTCAAAAGCACCTGTGTTATTAATAAATGTACTTCATATCTATACTATTCATCTGCTGCCTCAATAGTATGTTTATTTTAAAGGAACAGTTCAAGAACAGTTCAAAAAAGAAAATGACGTGATTAGATGCTTTTTGCGAGAGCTGTCCCCCCAATTTTACGTCCTTGATTGTTCATGACAAAACTGCCACATGTGTTTGTGTATAGCTCCGTCTTTTGCCAATGCGGCTGCTTCATTTTTCAGTCTTGAGAGGACATCTGTAGAGTCATCCTGACTTTCAGCATCGCCCGTGCTGTTAAAAGCCCAACAGTGTAAGATGACATGGCTTTGCACACTTTACCCTCACATCCCCTGCAGATTCTTCTGCATTGTGTTGAATGTTCACTCCAGCAATCTGTAAAAGGAACCCGTCAGCAGCTTACACTGTCACGCTAGCACTGCCGAACTGCCGGCGCACTTCTCCAGAGGTGACGTCCCATTCACTGCTCCTCACTGTTCTGGGATCTGTGACTCATTACCATCTCCTGCATGCTCTCTCGTCTTGCTCCATTTAGAACCTCACAGAGCAGGAGACTCCAGTGTAGAGTGTCAGTAGCTGCGTTTACACGGACCCTAATAATCCGATCGTAATAGGACTAGAAGCACAATCTGATTAGAAAAATCACATGTAAACACATCAATCGGACTAAATTGGCCAGATCCGATCAAAATTTCAATCGGATTGTAAGGGGCGGTTTAAACCTTTTCTAATCCGATTGAGACGACATGTAAACGCTTCGATCGAAAGTGAAACTAGAAAGCTCTGCGCATGTGCAATGACGTACAAACTGCATTTGGTGTAATGATGTGTGAGCGCAGAGCGCACGGCTATTGTTTTCAGACAACTTTTAATATGTTATAATGCATTTAGTTGACTTTTATGTACTGACAGAGATTTGGATCTTTTGTTAAAGTTTAATGTGTTTTATTATTATTATTATTTTGAGAATATTGTTATTTGGCATTATTAATTTTTATTGATAGAGTTAAAATGGAGTGGAATGGAAATGATATGGAAAAGAATTGAATTCCCCAAACTCGAACTTGCTTTTCCTAAGTAGGCACCACAGCGCAACATGCTGGAGCATGTGCTCCGGCCTGAACTTTTGTTGTTGTAAATTAGAGTAAATGTGGGGCCATGTGTATTAGTTTTGCATTAACTTATTGTAATATTTGGCCAGTATAAATGCAACCGTGATTGTGACAGCTTAAGAGCCATCCGGACAAATAATGTACACAATGTCTCACTCATCTGTACTTGATATCCATCACACCTTTTTTGTCCCTATCCTATTGTTTAAATGTGCAGGTAGCTCCACGACACGCACATTTACATTTATGCATTTGGTAGACGCTTTTATCCAAAGCGACTTACATTGTGTTATACTATACATTGATTCTAAGTATGTGCAATCCCTGGGATCGAACCCATGACCTTGGCGTTCTTAACACTAGCTACAGGAAAGCTCTGTAGCTGAAACAAACTTGTTCTGCTCTGGTGACCAGACCTGCTCATATAGAAGTGAGCCGTCAACTCTGGTTGTTTGTTAATGCAGCTTTGCACTGGAATGATCGGCGTGAGAGAGCATTTTACATCACTTTCAGAAATGACTAAATTATTAGGCCTGAGCTGCCTCTGTGCTCCCAATTCACCCCATCGCTAAGTGCAAAATAGTTGCTGCGTAATCGTTTCAGCTCCCCCACCCCCGCTCTTGTACGTCCCTGAGTCGCCAATTCAATATTACTTAATGCCTGTGCCACTGGTGCCCTTAACCCACTTTATGTGATCATTGTGTTGTAAAGCTCTGAGCTCATTTGATTGAAGAACAACAGTCGCTCTGCCTGCTTTCCCCCACTGCATCGATTCACTCGTAAGAAAACAGTTAAGTCAATGTAAATAATGCTAACATCCTAGCCTGTCACAAAACAAGCCTTTTGTTGTCTTTCGACTGGCAATGAAAATGAATTTTCTGATCCTAATGTAGACGAATCGAGCGTTCCTTTTTCCTTGCTTTCAACAGCATTGTGTTACAACAGCTTTGCCTAAATTGATGACTTAAGTACCACATTAATGATTTCAGACTTGGCTTTTATCTTCCATAAATATTTACACCGCCTGCAGTAAGTCAAATGCAGCTCAAAAAATACAATATATGTCAATTTTGACATTAGATTATTATTTCAGAAAGAGATGAGCAGGCCGCCCATCATGCCAGGCTGTAGATGGCTGAAAGTGAAAATTAGGTCATGGCCGGAGGAGGGATTGGCACGGGGCCCAGAGGGGCACATCTTTCCTCTGTGTTCGCCTAATGCTGCAAGACGGAAAGCATTCTGACAAGTTGTTATTTCATTGAAATGTCGATGAACCGTCAATTCAGAAATGGTACTTGTTAGGATTACAGTTAAGCACATGTGTACCTCCTTGCATTGTGGGAAAGCAGTATGAATTGTGTCCCTGTTTGATAAAGCATGTGTTTTCATGTACATTTTGTTAGATAAAAGTCTTATGTGAAGCGCGTTATTTTTTGCTCCACAAGTGTCATTAAACTGTAAAAAAATTGTCTGCTATTGGTCAGTCAGACAGAAAATCCCACCCCAAACAAAGCCATTGCTGTTTTAAGCTAGTTGGGTTATTTAAACAAATCGAATAATGTTTTGATAACCTGCAACCATTGTGCTGCTTTGGCAAAATTATTCTACAAGCTCTGATAAAAGAGTGTTTTAACCTTGAGAAATGACATTTTTCACCTTTAAGTGCTCTGTTACATCTTCAAACACTTCCACACACAATGTTAAGCAGTTTTGTCTGGAACTATGCATGTAAATGCAAGAGTTCATTTCTGTGTGTATTGTGATAGTGTCAAATGTGTCATGACAGAGCGGCTTTCCTGGCAGAATTCTTAGACAGGCTATAGATTTTCTGCGTCGTGGATGTCTGTGTGCTGTTTAACAGAAGAATCGAGAGAGAGAGAAAGAGAGAGACTGGAAAAAATGTGGAGAACTGCTTACACTCCTCATTGAGTCGAATATTGTTGCACTGAATCTGTTGAAATTGCACATCTGTCTAGATTAAAATGCACACATACAAACTGTGTCGATAATATGTTACAATGAAAATATAATATTGTGCTTACAGAATGCAGAAAACTACTGCTGTTAATTTTTCAAGTGCTAAAATCTTAAAGATTTTTTTTGGCTCTGTTCCTGGTAGCGTGTACGAATATTTCCATTCATGACAAATGTCACTTAAGACTTTAGTTAATTTGCCCCGTTACAATGGTTATATCCACTGGTGGCACTATTAATTTAGATCTGTATTAGATGTGCATTAAAACACTGCTGTAAGAGCCTTTAGTGACACATCAAATATGGCGTGCCAGGCCTTGCAAGACGTCCCGGGCTATTGTCATCAAGTAGGGCTACCAAAATGTATTTCCCCCCTGCCTGTCGGGATATCTTCTAAGGAGGAAAATATATTGCAATGCTTTTGCATTTTCTCACAAATTTGGTCGGGTAATTATATTGCATGTAACTTTCGGGCATCGGGGAGCCACTATCAATATGTTGGGTATTACAATTGTGTTTGAATGCGCACTCACTTTCAACTTTTACTTTGCGATCGCACAAACTGTTTATCAGTGACTCTCGTCCTGTCAGTCATAACTGTCCTCACAGAGCAAGTGAAATCCCCCGCAGCAAGCTTAAACATGATAGAGATTGCATGCGCTGTGTAGAGAATTACGAAAATTGCTGATAGTTGTGTGTGTGTTCGTGTGTGAAAATAAGAAGCGCATGAATTTACGCGATATTTCAGTTCTTAAGTGGAGACCGATGCACAGAGGGAGAAAGCTGATGGAGATGCTATGCCCTCAATGTCAAGTGCCTGCCCGAAGGCTAACTTGAATTTTGAAATTTTGAGAGCCCTGCGCGCTGTCACTCGGAGGCATGCCAAATGCTGCTAATGAATCATGCTTTAGTTACAGCTTTACATTCCTATTGATGCAACATTATGTTTGATCGGCGTTTAGTTCAAAAGGCCTTAATTGTTTTAAAATTGTTTTTAGGTTAGAAATGCATTGATTTGATTTCATGGTCCCGATGTTTGCAAACAACAATACTGAACAATTTTTGAGTGCCCACTGGCCAGATCTGCTTCGTTAACGACTAAAACAGTTGAAAATTGCTCATTAATTAGCCATGTCGCTCGAGTGCGTTTTCTCTCATCCCGGCTCTATTAAAAGCAATCATCCAATCATTCAAGGTATTAGTAGTGACCTGACATTTGTTCTATCTTTAGAAGCATTTCAAACGAAAACAACAGCGCTCATAAAACGAGAAAGGAAAACAAAAGTGTGTTCTACCGCGGAAGGTAATTGGCTAAAAGGGTTGACAATTACAGGTGACGAGGGTTAATTGTTTTAAAGCTTTGATCCACAACTGGTATTAGCGTCAGTATGACAGCTGCACGTGTAATTGTTCCGTTGCACGTCCAGGTGGAACAGCCGGCCACATGTTGCCGAAATGATCCAGCCATACAGACAGACGTATGTAAATCGTAATCTTATGGTCATATCCAGGTGCCATAACATACGCACACACACTCTGAAGCAGCAGCTGGGGTAATAGCCAGTGTGTTGCAGGAGGACTGTTAACCACAGTAAATGTTTGCTCTCATGTTTAAATGGTGTGGCAAGATTCCCATTAATGACCCAGAGAGGGCATGCAGAGGGGATAGTGTGTGTGTGTGCGCGCGCACGAATGTGCAAATGTGTGAGTCAGCATTTGCTCTGAACTCTCCAAACATCTGCTCGCAGATATGCACTGATGCCTTTGTAACATTTAATTAAAAGCAACCAAAAACAGTTAAGATGTTAACAGTTTTGAAATTAAACAGTGTGCATGGTGCTGTTTTATGTAGAGTTGTTTGTTGGGAATCAGTAATCACTGCTGGTCAGCTGTGTTAACATGTTTTATGAAATGCATTCAGCCGTATTGGGTTTTTAATCATGTTCTGCCAATAGAAAAGTGAAGTAAAGATTAATGGTTTAATCCAATGGCCTACAGCGGAGAGGCTCATCACACTGCTTGATTTTACCTCACAACTTTCTTTTAGAAGATTTTGTTGTTACATTTAGGACACCAATTATCTCTCTGAAAAGGTGAAGTCTCATAAGGTTGAAGGTCCAGTGCCCTAGGGGCCCTGATTTTATACTTTATTATGTGATGGCTCAGAGAAGTATAGCACCTGTGTTCTTAACAATCTGTGCAATTTAAAGCATCACTTATAAGCTTGCTATTTTTTAATAAATGTAAATAATGCATCAAACAGCAGTGTCTGACAGAGCCTGACATCTGTCCTAAATGCTTCTAGATGCAGTTGGAAAACCGATGAAAACCGAGAAAAGCTATGCAGTCTGAACTCACACCTTTAATGCTTAGACAAATTACATTTTTATTTGGGTATAACCGGCTTGCCTGAGTAGGTTCATAATAATACATCTGCTACATCTAGTGGTCCATCACTCATTTTTCATTATCTCTGTTGTTGTGTGTGGAGGTATAGGAAAAAAGACAAATGTTTGTCAAAGCTGAATTGAAAAGGGCATCAGTGGGGGGAGCAGTCGCTGAGAGCAACCCCCCTCACTGGCCATTCATTTTCTCCTTGTGTATGGATGGAGACAGCAGGGTTAAAGAGGTTGAAGGCTCACTGAGACCATGATGAGGTTCAAACATCTAGCTCTCCACCTGCCAAGTCTCCACCTGGCAGGTGATCTAATTTTTTCCAAGCTGCTTCATGCTGCTGAAAACCATGTCAGAGCCCTGATTTCTCCTGTACTCATCTCATCTCGCACATTTCCTCTTGTCATCCTTATCTTCATGTTCTCAGTGAAAGCAACTTCACCTCTCTTAAGAAACGATATCAGGTTGAGACCAACATCTGAATCAGAATCCATGGATCATCCCTTGCTCACTCTCTCTCTCTTTCTCTATATCGGTCTCTTTGTTCTTTACTCCCCTTCTAAAGCTCTTTCTTCCTGAGAGAATGGAGTGTACTTCTAGTAATGTCTCAAACCGTAATTTCCGCCTGTTGGATTGTGTTGTTGTTGGCTGGCAATAGAGCCTTTTTTCCCCCACACACACCATATGCAGTGACTCTGTTTGGCTTGATTTTATATCCTGTAGCGATTCATCAAAGATCTTACTTGAAGCCACAGAGCTTTTACTCCTTAAAGTGGTGTTACACCATGAGTCTTGTTTCTAAGTGTGTGCTGGAATACAGCTGTAAGTTAAAGAGCGATTTAAAAAAAATGATGGGCTGTCTTGTGAAAAATGTCTTCGCTTGTCTCCACTAAATAATGATTATACAGATAAACGCCAGACCCAGAATCTGTCATTTTATTGTGCTGCATATCTTACAAACTCTTGAAGAGCTTTTAACTGCAGATTTGAATGTACAGACCTGACTTTTCTGTTTGTACTGACTCTTTTTGCTAAAAAAGATTTGCATACAATGTTAAATATAGAAAATATAGAAAATATGAAAGGCCACAGAAAAATAAAATTATGTGAGCAGTTGTTGTTTCGAAAGCAACTAAACCAGCAGATGCAGATTGCTGTCTTTGCTCAGTGTAAACACACTTCAGTTACAATCTGAAGTGAATTCTGATTATAAGGAAAATTGCATTTTGTGGCCACAAAACCTCTCGTCTCTCACTTTTAAAACCATTTATTGATCTGTACACATAAAATTTCAGGCAGGAGTGCTGTGTACATGGCCAGTTGATTGTTTGTTATTGCTGTCGGTGCAATGCGGACAATAGACTTGGTTTTGAGGTTTTCAGGCATCTTCTATTTTCCCTGAAGTGACTGATTAGCTGTGTGTGGAACAGCTTGTCGGTCAGCAGAAGTGTTTGGCGTGGGTCAAACCAACAGGTGCAGACACAGAAGGATAATCCAAGGGCATGTATACACAGATTGGGCTCTGTAATTCATTTGCAGATGAAGGTTTGATCGTTTGATGTGTCTTGTATATAGTTTTCCAGACATAAAGTGTGTGTGTGTGTGCGCATATGAACAGACCAGGGGCGTCGTAGTTGGGTGAAAAGTGGGACTAAATTACCAGGGCCCCAAGTGGGGGGAGGGCCCCTGAGGAGTGAGGTAGTTGTAGGTAGTTGTGAACCTCAAGCTTACGGGGGCCCATGGCCACTGCTTGTGCATAGGGCCCAGAATTTGGTGCTACGCCCCTGGAACAGACCCAAATTATATTAAACAGTGAAATTGCTTTGTCTTTAGCATGACACAGGGATAATGTGAGCGCCATAGCTTTCGCTTGTCTCTGCTCATTTTTATAAGCTTAAACTTTTGTAAGCTTTTTTGCACCACTGGACACACCCACCTCGTATAGCCAATGTCTGTTGTCGCATGTCACCCAAAATTACCAACTCCTACTGAAACTCACTGACTTGAAGTCACTTTGATTCTGTACGTTACTCTCAGTGTAAACTCTAGAAAAAACAAATCTAGATTCAGATTCAGACTTCCCAAAGCTCTTGATGGATCATCTTTAACCAAAACCACTGCTGCGAAACATTAGTTACCTGTTTCCTCTGCTTTATTTATGATTTTAGTTTTGTAGCATTTAGCCTCTTGTTTGTACCCGACCCTTGCTGTGTGTTTCAGTGCTTAACAGCCATCCTCCCTAAATGCCATATTTGTGGCTGCTGAATAATGCACGAGGAGCAGTTTAGAGGCCTAGTGAGTTTGTGCTTGGTGGGAGAGTAATGAGCAAGCCTTGTTTCTAATGGCAGGATTTGGCTTGGCAAGATGTTTTATGTGCTAATTGAATTGCAGAACCGAGGAACATTTAGGAGTCATTGGAGATGACAGAAGTGATGTTGTGTCGTGACTACAAATAAGAGAATGTGCTAGTGTGTGTGTGTGAGATGGAGGAGTCTATGAAGCATTATTTTAGAGACTGAAACATGATGCATTAAATGAGTTTGCACGATTCTTGATCTTTGTACAAAGTTGAGACGAGATGCGGCAGCTACCCATAAGAGTGTGTAGACAGCGCTCTGCTTCCTGATGCAGTTGCATTCAAACAGGACCGTCCACTAGCTCCTCCTATACTAAAATTTTATTGGTCCAATATCCCACTCTTTGTTTTGTTACCCTTACTGGTACTGACAAAGGAGACCTAATAAAAAAAGTCTCTTATTTGTCCGTTTCCAGCCTTGATCAAAGATTAGAGGCTCCAATATAAACTCTTGTAAAAATTGATAAACAACGGTTTTATCGAAGTCATGGTTTTTCCTGTATTTGTTTATTTTGGCGCACACAATTCCTGGCTCCATTATTTGGGTCTTGTCTGCATTTATACCTCCTAGTCATTCTTTTTCTTCGATGTCACTACATGCCACACTTGCCTGCAGGGTGTCCGTCTATCAGCAGGGGCTCAGCTTTGGAGCTCTGGAGTTTTCAGTGACCTTCTGTTGGCTCTCAGCTGGGTTTTTAGGGTGTACTCACACTAGGCACGGTTGCCGTGAACCGGGCCCGAGTACGATTGTCCCCCCTCCCCACTCCCCCTCTGGCCTGCACTCACATAGAGTTTCAGCATTCGTGCCGGAGCACGCTTACGAGCACGCGTACTTCATTATGGTGCGACGGTTTCGGGATAAACAGGAAGAGCGGCACTCTCGCTGAAAGCAAAGGAGTGCATCGCTCTGTTTACTTTGTGGATAATTTTGAGTCATTTGGTTCGCGGTGGTCCACAGCCCTCTCACAGCCCGTTGTTAAACAGATCTATCGCCTTT
>JAZGTJ010011968.1:0-16329 GCA_036877575.1 Botia almorhae
CATTGCACGGGTGGAGGGAAGAATGGATTCCACTAAATACCAGCAAATTCTGGTAGCAAACATCACACCATCTGTAAAAAAGCTGAAGCTGAAAAGAGGATGGTTTCTACAACAGGACAGTGATCCTAAACATACCTCGAAATCCACTATGGAATACCTCAAGAGACGCAAGCTAAAGGTTTTGAAATGGCCATCACAGTCCCCTGATTTAAACATCATTGAAAATTTGTGGGTAGATCTTAAACAAGCTGTGCATGCAAGACGACCAAAGGATATTACAGAACTAGAAGGCTTTTGCAGGGAAGAATGGGAGAAAATCCCAAGTACAGGAATTGAAAGACTTTTAGCTGTCTATAAAAAGCGTTTGCAAGCTGTGATATTTGCCAGAGGAGGTGTTACTAAGTACTGATTGTGTAGGGTGCCCAAACTTTTGCACAGTGCCACAATAAAAAAATAATCTTATTTTTTATCTTTGTTCAATGTATGGCATAAGAAGTAACTATGCATCAATGTTTGCTAAAAATATTGTGTATTTTTTTAGTTCCAAGAGAGACTGTGTTAACATCTTTTCAATTAAAAAATCCCCAAAATCTGTTATTTATCAAGGGGTGCCTAAACTTTTGCATACCACTGTATATATATATATATATATATTATATCATATTTAAACTTCAGTAAAACACATTAAAATATAACAATATTCTCTTATCTTTCCTTTTTAGAAACAACACCACAATGACGAGAGAGAATATACTTGCCGAGATATTTCAGCATTTTTCTCGTCCACTCCTCAAATCAGGAGTGTGATTCTGTGATTTGGCTTTGAAAGCCTCCTCGGGCGTCAAATTGACCTATTACTTAACTTCAATTCTCCTGTAGCCGATCAGAGCACTTTAACTCCTGTCGCAGCGCTCCACTGCAGCGTGTGTTCTTCTGCAGGCTATCAGGGTCAGAAAACAGCACCTGCCACTCTGGACCAGCTCCAAATTCACAGGAATCAATGGTAAATTCATCCAGTGCCAGCACTCAAAAATCACTGGTACATTCTGTTCGAGAGAAGTTGAAGGTAATACATCATGCAGGGAGCGGGAACTTCCTGTCTGAGCTTTTGTGAGTCAGTATATTGTTTTAAAGACACTTAAGCTCCACGAAAATATAAAACCTGATATGCCTCAACAGAAAATGAGAGCACCTGAAGCCAGCTAAGATAAGCAATGCATTGAGAGCCAAGTGAGGAATATCAACACAAGCTGTTTAATCATGAAGTGTTAACTTATAAATATGATTACCAATCACCAGCATTCACATAAGGGTCTAAATGTACCCTTACATTACAAATGTCATTATGCTTCTTCCTCAGTGATGATGTAGTATCACAAAAGCCTGCTCTTAGAGTGCTTGCTAATGTCCCCTGAAAGTTCCCTAAAATGTTTATGTTATATATCATATTTATCACAAACAGTATTCTTAAGTTGTTAGGGGAATGTTTTAAAAACATTTAAGAATTTAAAAACGTTTGAATAATCAAGCAATAATTTTAATACGTCAAAAAATTGACATTTTGAATGTTTCAATGAACATTCATTTAACATTTTTAACATGTTTGTTACTTAATCAAAACATTAAGGAAATGTGTGTCTTACCTAAAATTGTTGGCTGGACAGAGACGCAACCAGCAGTAGTGTAACCACAGATGAGTGGATCAATTTGTCATCAAGCTATAACCTCACTCACCTACACATCAGTTCATTCAGGACATATCTCCTCTCTGCTTTGGCTATTACCAAAGAGCCATGTGCCAGATTCATATGTATTTAGTGCCGTATGCTCAGATTAGCAGAAGCTGTCAGAAGCTGTGATATGATTCAGTGCATTACTCCTCAGCTCAGGTTTAATGACCTCTCTGAGGAACTCCTGTGATAACAAACAGCCACCAGTGCCTGATCGCACAGAATCTATTAACACCACACAAAGCCATTTAAAGAGACGCTGCAGGTTTCACACTGGAGACTGTGTGTGGAGAGTTAGTTAACTGTGTTTGAGATTTTACTTCAGTCATTTACTCAACAAATGTAAAAAAAGGCATGTACATATATGTGACAAGTCAGTCTTTATGCTTTATTACTCCTTATCTTTTATAAACATGTTTAATCAATTTTAGGACACTTAAACAATGAAAACATTTTTAACAAAGCCTGTGGGCAAGTTTGTGGGACACAAAACTACAGAAAACAAACAAACCTCTTCTTTTAAAAAGAGGCAACATCAAGCAGCAAAGGAATGTTTGTTTGTTATCAGTTGTGTAAACCTCTCAGCAGAAATCACACAGTGTAGACGTCAGACGTTCCGTCGCGAGTCAATTCCTCTGTGTGCTCTTCCGGATGAACAGTAGAATCTGTTCTAAACATTTAAAGCCAGGCCGTCTGTTTCGTCCTCATCAGAGAATTCACACAGACAGCAGCCCGATCAAACACACAGATCTCACTGGGGACTGCATAAACAACATACTCAATTAGACTGCTCATACTGTAACTAACAAATTCATATCAATAACATTATTAGAAAATCACCATCAAAGACATTGTAACTCAATGTTCATTTAAAAAAACTAAAATACTTAAGTAAAGACGCAGCTATTAGTCAGAATCATATTCTATGCAAGTACACATATTCAGCACGTATTCAGTCATAAATGACTGATCATCATATCATCATATAGTCCTGTCGTATATATGTAGTATATATATATATATATATATATATATATTTATGTATATGTATATATGATATATATATTGCATTTCTGTGACGTAATAATAAATAATGTTTATCTAACATGACAAACAAACCTCTGAGGACAGCTAAGCTAATGCTAATAGCTCATGCTAATAGGTATGCTATACCATCACTGAGAACGCATCATGTTCACGACTGAACATGGTTGGACGCAGGGTTTGTGGGTGTGGCTTATTCAAGCTTCTGTCATTCTGTACATTGTTAGAATGTAACAACATTAGCGCTTGCGCAGTGTTAAATCACTTTCTCCCTATTTCTTTAACAGACATTAATTAAATAAGTCACACTTTGTACAATCATCGGCTTTGCCAACTAGTGTCTGTTCAGTAAGAATTGTAAAACTCAGCTGGTTCATTCGTGCATCAGTGACATGAACAAAGCTCATATCATACAGATTTTTGGTTTCTGGGCATTCAGAAGCTTCACAATTCAATACAAACAGTAATTCCACATCTGAGAATTAATTGGTTTAAATGGGGAGGGGATCCCCACAGCTGTATTTTTTGTCTTAATGAGTTGTTGTGACGCCTGCTGTCACAATGAAGCGATGAATTCAGGTAGCCGTAAGAATGATGACATAAAGGATTGAAAAACTTTAATAGCTTCTGTAGGTGAGCCCAGAAAATGTCACACTTGACCTTTCCACAAAGGATGAGCCATACAGAGAGAGATCAGATCCTGCAGGCATCCAATCACCATCTGCCGCTGATAAAGAGCACAAGCACACACAGAGTGTATGTGTGCCTGAACCACAAAGCAATTTTACAGGGAAATTCATTTTTCTGTAAAAAAACAAGTGACAGTGTTGTTCAGATAATCCGGCCTGTGCAGCGACGCCTTTGAATGGCTTTTCCTGACAGTATTGTGTTTCAGTCCATAAAGGAGAAAGGGGAGCATTTTTTTCCCTCCAACTCTTCAAAGTCAGCGTCTGTTAATGGCATCTTGGAACATCATTTATGTGTCGTTGATGCTCTTTCCACTGAAGGTTGTGAACAAACATGCACACGATTCCATGCAGATCTTGCAGCTCATTAGTTGAATATTGTTCAAAATGCCAAAAAAAAAAGGGTTTAACTGTTGATTAAACTGACAAAACATCACAGGAAACTATTGGAAATCACATGATATTTCATCATGTTCCATTTATAAATGAAATACATTGAGGTTATTATTTTTGAAAGACTTTTCTAACACGCAGGTTTTAAAAACCTTTTCTTATAATTGTGTGCAAATATACTGTCATAACTCTAAACCTCCTCTCCAGTTTAAAATGAGTATGACATTGTGAGCTCATTAACATCCTGTCTAACTCGTTACCTGAAGTCTGGTCCACAAGCACCCACTTACACAAGAGGAGACTATCTGACCTAGATGGAAAGCAGCCAGAAAGTGTGTTTTATGTTTGAAGCATCATTTCAAGATGTAAGAGGCCATTTTTACCATTAAATACTATAAGATGACAGTCATTAAAGGGCACCTGCCACACACCTTGTCTGTTCACTTTTAAAACATCACAGTGTAGTACCCTCATCTGTTTTAACCACATCCACCTTGCTGCCTTCACCTCAGCCTAGACAAACACAAACACTATGTGAGATTTGCCCTGTTTGAGTCCATTCATGGTCCTCCTGTCACTTCTCTTCCTCTTTAAAACTTTCTCTCAAAGCGGAGACTAAAAGTGCTGCACAGTGCGACTTTTCATAATCATCAGTCTGGTCAGACTAAAGCCATAAATCACTGCAGCACAAACAGCCCAACTGCACGATCCACAGCCCTTAAATATACACTACAGCTGCTGGGAAAAAGGCTTTGAAAATCAATGCATTTATTTTTGCTACGTGCTTCCGAGCCTCATTTTCATTCTGCTCAACACTGTTAAATGCGACCTGAAGCTGCAGGAAAGTGCAGGTGCGCAAAAGTGTTTTTATTGTGATTTAATAAAAACGAAACGGTAAAGGCCATTTTTAAATGCCACAGAAACTGTTTCTGCCACCCCAGAAGAAAGCTGAGTATTTAAATGTGATGGAAGGGTAGAGAAATGGGTTTCATTTCATTTTTGGCTAGCACGGGTGAAAATAGACCATGTCCTTCCAAAACCTGTAAAAGTGCACCCTTGCAGATAGTGCAGGTGGAAAACCATAAACACATGTCTGAATCCAAAGTCTGCGTAACTTCTCGTCTAATGACATGCTTTCATCTGGATGATTTCTGAAGGCAGTATAAATGCATCTGCTGTTGCCATGACATCCAACAATCCTATATGAAGTTCTCATGGAAATGAATGTATTTTTGCCAATGTACGGTATAAGCATTGTAGTCATTAAATATTTACTTGGTTCTGTTGAAAGCTCACTCGAGAAAAGTTCACTTCTTTTAAAAACAACATTATGAACACATTATGAAGCAGAAGCACACAGAAAAAAAGTCTGTAAAACTGAAATTTCCTGGTATATATTTAAATTGTTCAGCACACACTACAACATTATTCAAGCTCATTTGCATAGGTGCCAGTCAAGCACACCTAATGATGGTCACTATGGAGACGGACAGACTTGCTGTGTCATAGATGATTCTATTTCCATTTTTCTGTAAATACCTGCTGATGTTTGCTGTGTAAACTCACTGCTACTCAATCACTGTTCATTTGAGTAGCAGATAACAGATTTCAGATAACAGAAAATATAAACGTCTTCATCTCTGAAAACATGCTGCCAGAAGTGCCAGCAGATGTTGTTGTATTGACACAAATTGTGCGTTTTTGTCACACAGGCATGACACAAAGGCACAGCGCCACCTAATGGTACTTGAAATACTTTGAGCTAACATCATGAGGTTGGTGATTTCTTGAAAGTTCCTTGTTAAATCATTTTTGGTGTAGGCCATTTCAAATAAAGTTTTATTATAAAAGTATTTCACAAATGCAATGGCATATCCTGGAGAAGTGTTGTGTGATTTATTGATTTTGTTGGTTTGGGGGTACCAGCAGCATTTTGGGTCAGCCAGTTTATATAAGTCAAAAGATATATATATATATATATATATTAATTTATATATATATATATATATATATATATATAAATTGGCCTTTTTGACACGAGACTCCCCCTTCATTCTAAATCAGCATTGTGCTCTATTTGGCAGTCTATGATTTTTCTATAAAAACTTCTCAACCGAACAGGTCAACAGATGAAGCAGATGAAACGGCAGAAAGGATATGAGGTGTCTTTACAGGTCTTTATGGTTCTCCATCTTCAGTGCAGGATTCATGTTCAGCGTTGAAAATAACACCATCACACAGAATTATACTCCTAATGAGAGCCTAAAAATACAGCACAGAGCACATGTCTGTTTAAAGTGCATATAAGGTGTTAAAGAGCCAGATGCTGTGATTGTGTCTAACAGAGCTCATGATCTCTTATTGTGAAGGTGTTTGTGTGGTATCATTTTGTGTGTCTCGCACGCACACACATCAGCTAATGCAACTTGTCTATTCTGAACACAACTACACTAAATAACCCTGAAACAAGCTCGTTGAAGAGACAGAAACCGAA
The DNA here is from genome assembly GCA_036877575.1 of Botia almorhae. Lineage (NCBI taxonomy): Eukaryota > Metazoa > Chordata > Actinopteri > Cypriniformes > Botiidae > Botia > Botia almorhae. The sequence goes on from JAZGTJ010011968.1 coordinate 6,348, forward strand.
AGAAAAGCATGAAAGTTAGCTACATGGAACTTCATTAGAACTGAAAAGGCTCTTGTGGTCTGATGTTGTAATGAATGTTCTGCAAAGTAACCAAATTCATTGATCTAAAAAAATCAAGAATGAAAGCATAAAGAACTTCATTCTTTTCTTAATCATTTCTTAACCCTATGACATATGAAGGATTAGAGATGTAAATGAGAATATTCCAATATTAGGAAACATAAATAGAAAAGTACACTTCTATTCATTCGTGTTTGTAGCCAAGACAGAGCAGAATGTTTTTAATAGAAACAGTTAGGGATATCGGGATATCTGTTCAAACAGAACTTGAATTCAATGTAGTGTAGGAATAATAAGCCATTTTCTCCTTTAACATCTGCAGCACCTTATCTGAGCGTGTTTCCATTGCTGGAGTGTTGTGAATAATCTCCCTGGAGAGCGCAGTTCCAGCCCACTCAGTGGTTTAGGCACTGCTTAACCCTGACACATCTTCCAGCTCCATTTCTCCACTAATTGCAGCTCTTCCTGCTGATAATTAACTAATCCCAACGTGGCGGATGATTATCCGGGGTTCAAGAGCAATGTGACATCATTTGGCTCCCTGAATCAGATGCTGTTGATTTCTAGCCATGAGACAGAATGACACCCCCAGTTCTGGGATCAACACACACATCTTAAAATGAAATATTCACCCACTGACTCTTGAATAATGAGATGTAAATGCCATCAGTACTGTTAGAAGTAATGCATATGAAGATCTAAAAATAATGCATTCAAATATTGCCAAATCTAGTGTACAACTACAAGAAGTAGTAATGTGTTGTGATGCATCTGCAGAGGAAATCTGATGGTGTTCACAGCTGTTGTGCTAACAGTGTTAATAACCACGCCAGGTGAAAGAAATGATCTTAAATCCCAAACCATTTCTTTACTGTCTGTGCGATGGAGTTGACATATTTCTGTCATGCTGTTATTGTGTCAAAGGAAAGAGAAGCAGGTTAAAACGACAGGATGAGGGCTGACTTTGATATTGCTTTATTTTATAAATGTTTTCATAAATATCTGATAATGTTGAGGTGTACAAAAGCACACAATTGAGAGCGAAAGAGATAAATTGATGTATTGCGCCCTGAGTAGGGCACTGCACATGCTTAGATGGACAGAAGTCTTTCTGATTACATCTCACCTTGACTGTGACCTTTCAGTCTTCCTCTCTAGCTGGTAAACCCCATCTTACCCCGTTCCACAGGAAAGTGTGTCCATCCATTACACATTCCCCTCACTGCCTCCGCTATCTGTGTGCTGCATCTAAATCAGGCACCTCTGCTCCATCTAATTACTGCAGGATCAGGCAAACTCATCCCGCCCCGCAGATCTGGACAAAGAATTTGTCTCGGGCTTAAAACAAAAGGCTGACAAAAGGCCTCCACTGTGGCATTCACATATTCTGAATATATGGGGCTGCGCAAGCTGTCACATGACGGCTTTGTGTCCTCGTACCAAATCGATATCTAGATGTTTCTAGCCCTGATGAATATCAGGTTAGTATGGCACTGGAACCGAGTACTGGAAATCTAGACCACGTACATATTAAAGTGATAAAATGTGACTGTGTGCAGTTATTTGCATAATAAAGCATCCAGTCAAGTGTAAAGGTGTAGTGTGCATGTAAGCATGTAGATCTGCATGAAGATGCAGATCTACTGCAGATCTACAGATGCAGATAATGTCTGCATTTGTGTAAATAAAGGTTTATTTAAATGAATGTGTGTGTGCAGGGGCGCAGCTCGCAATTTTGGGCCCTATGACAAAATGGGCCCCCCTAGTAGTGTTATTACTAGTAAAACAGATCTCTGGGGGCCCCTAAAGGGCGTGGGCCCTTAGAATTGTCCTAACTTTTACCCCTTAGCGGCACCCCTGTGTGTGTGTGTGAGAAAGAAAAATACATACACACAGACAGAGAGATAGACAGAAAGAGAGAATAGTGGAGAAGAAAGTTGTATTTGCAAAACAAAGTGACAAAAAACAACAGGACACTATTACTTGTTGTGGAAAGTAGCTTTTTATAATATAGAGGAATATTGCCAGTATTTCATTTTAGCTGACTAGACCTTCACTAAACCAACTTAGCACAAATGAGCATGCAGATTTCCATACATGATTGTAAGTTGCATTTGTTCGTGTAGAAATGAAAGTGGTGACTGGAGTGCTTCTCATTAGCTGACCGTGCATGAAACACATGCCATGACCAGGATCACTATCTGACTGTTATTATACTCTGCTGTGATGTTTTTTCTTCAGCCCAGTATGTATGACACATCAGTAAAGAAACACAATCCAGCACCTGAAATCATAGCAAGAGAAAATCACACTGATTCAACCTGTCCTCCTGGAAATAGGCTGAAAATAGCTGGTTTAAGGTGGGCTAGATTTAGCTGTTTTTTTAACAGGATCCCTTGAATGAAGTTAAACATTTTGTTAGTAGCATTTGTTACTAGATTAAACCAGTAACCGTTTATGTATTGCTGTAATCACCCTGTAGCTCAGGAAGATTCCACTGCTTGCATAACTTCACAGTGTAGATATTAGATTGTGATAACAATAACTATAATGTTTTAAAAATCATTTTTAAATGTAAGACATTAATGTAAGAGAATGGCACACCACAACTATAACCATAAAGAGACAAGAAACAATATTGTTGTTTCACTGTCAGAGTGTTTTCTTCCAGCTGATGAATAATTAAAACATTGACAGCCAATAAAATCCATTCAAATGTTGTAAAGGGCTCGTACAAGTTTAAAATATACATAGTGCTATCATATGCTGGGGTGGATGCTTATATATTTTTGATATAATCATCTTTATAGTTATCATTCTTCATGTGAATGGACCTTAAATACTCCGCTGGTGGGCGTCCACCGATCTTTTATTTTAAGGAGATCTCAGTGATTGCTCAGTTAATACTCTATTCTAATCTGTGTGCTTTGATTTGTGAGAAACTGAAGGTCTGTCTCTGCACAAGATTTTTATTTAAAGCTATATGATTTAATTTGTCTGTGGTGTTGAGGAAGGTAAGAGAAGTTTAGCTTGTGTGGAAATACTGCCTGACATGTGTAAAGGGTTTAGGTAAGAAGACAAAGAGAGAGTGGTGTGACGGAGAAAGAGAGAAAGATGCCATTTTGATCCTGAAATAAGTTTAGCAGCCATGCAGCTGTAATGAAGACGCTGGAGAGGCGGGATCCATATGCATAACTTTAATAGTAATCATGAACATTAAACAGGCAATAGTCGAAAACCAGCAAGCAGAGCAATGTAGGCGAGACAGAGACAAACGCAGAGACAGGCAAGGGTCGTGGCAGGCAGCAAGCAATCAATCAATAATCAAGTCTGAAGCAAAAACAAGGGGCAGGTAGCAAAGGCTCAAAAACGATAAACAGTCCAAACACAAACGTGATAGCATTCCGGAGAAACACACTGAAATGTAGCACATGGCAAACAAGACATCGCACTGACTGGAGTGAGAACTGGGGCTTTATAGGGCAGCTGACTGGATGCAGGTGAAAGCCGGAAGCTCATCATTTCTGGAAACTGGGCCGATGGGAATTGTAGTCGGAAATGGTGGGTTAGTATTCTGGCGAGGGTTCCCGTTGGCGACCAGCAGGGGGCGTAGAGGGGACCTCCTCCGTAACAGTGGCAATAATCAAACAATATTTTATTTTGGACAGGTAGTTTTAGCAGTTTCTAATGAAATGACATGAGCAGCTCCTCTCATGTGTGTGTCAGTAACACAACTCATATCAACTCTAAATGATTGATTCAATTATGCCAATAAACTCTACTCGATCCAGAACCAATATCTGTCTAATAACAAGCCTTCTCACACCTCTTAAAGTCCACAAACAAAACCTCATCAGTACACACAGATCAACGCCACTCTCATAAACACTTTCATTTAGCATAAAATGGTCATTTTTTGCTTTGAATACATTAGACATTTACTGGCTTTCAAGAGCATTAATAGACAGATTTGCATTTATATCAGATTGCTGATGCACAGATGTCTCAAAACAATGACATCTGAGGCCCTCAGAAAGGCCAAAGCAGATCTGGGGCAAACCCTCATACTCCTCTCGCTCATGCAAACTGTTCACAACATGTGCAGGGTAAAAATATGAATTCATGTTTTTTATAAAGAAATAAACTGTTTTCAGAACGTGTTACCGTGCAGAGGTTGGTTGCATTGTGTTATTTAAACACAGGAGGCAGCTGATTTTTCTGTTTGATTTAATTCAATGATTTGATGATGTAGCAAACCCTCACTGCTGTAAAGCCCAATGTGATCATGTGATCATGTGGTCAAGTTTCATCATATATTCCACATATATAATAACTCATAATTCACTTTGTCCCTTTCAGTTTGTTGGGAGAAAGATTTGTTAAGTGATGCACTTATTAGAAGTCAATATAATAAAGTCTATGAGGCAGAAAGATTAAAATAAGACACGTTTTAGTTTAGTTAGTTATAAATATTAAGTTAAAAAGTTGTGTTGAGGTGGGACTATTTTTCCAAGTGGATGAATTTCTAGTGATGCGTTTCATTTCAGTTTTATTTATATAGTGTTTTTCACAATGATGCAAAGCAGCTTTACATGTGGAAAACAGAGATGTGGTGTATGTAAACAGTGCTTCATAGTGTCACATCGTGTCTTGCTGTTGCTTACTGTAAAATTCACACCTGCAGTGTTCAGGTCACTTCCATTGTAACTGCACATGTTTTTATAAACTGAGGAACAGTAAAATTATTTTCTGTGGTAATTACAAGCATGTCACAGAGCTCAGCAGAGATTAAGTTTAATACTGTAACATGTTCTTTAAACTGTGTGTGGAGTAAATCCAGCAGCACATGGAGTGTGGAGAGTCATTCCTGGAAGTGGAATGGAGAAGTGAAGAGGATTAAAAGCAACAGAATTTGATCTGGTTGATTAAAATGCTGAACCTGCAGTGGAATATCAGTTTAAACTCATGCTGATGAATCCTATTGTGTCCAGTTTGTGTAGTGCAACATGGTCCCACCAGAACTCGCAGCAGGTCGAACCTCCTAAAATTATTCTCTGCCTTCTGAGTTTCCAAACAACCCTGCAGGATGACAGGAATTTCCCCAAATACTGACCCCTGTGTGCCTTTGATGTCACATTTAAAGCACATACATGTGCAATGTAAGTCTATTAACGTAAGCACTATTGAAATGTTTCACTTGGGATAATGTTTGCCGGCTTTGGACACTGATAACAGAGATCTACAGTACTGTTGATGAGGCTGCTTATATTATCTGAGCTTATGTCTAAATACACCTGCAATACGCCTCATCTTTGTAAACTTTTAATATGTGGTGCATGCAAGCAGAGCTGCGCTGCTCAACCTCCAGCGTGTAAACACTTTCTCTCACCATGGGGCGAGTTTAGCACAAGTGAGCAGATCAAAACAGATTACTGAAGCTTTAATTAATTTAATGATTTAATTATTCTCTGGTAACAGAGAATGCTGGCCCAATGGGCCAATGCTGCAGATGTAGCATGTTAAATCACAGTCCTTGGTCCACAGGACGAGGCGGCACATCCGGGTCATTAGAGACACAAAGATCTGCTTGTTGGCTATTATCCGGCATGAAGCTGCTGTTTAATCTCACTCTTTAAAGAAATGCCCAGGGACCCTCACGGTGAGAGTAAACACAGTTCACCCAACAGAACTCCAGACACATGACTGATGGTATTTAACTAGGTAAACAAGAACCAGGGACACTTCCTATAAGAACAGATATACTGGTTCCACACTGTCTGTCTGTCTCGTCAGCGTCTGACAGTTTTTAAATCAATTTAATATCATAAATCAGTATTATAAGCTCTCTGTTTTTACTCAAAAAGGTATGAAATGCAGCTTTAGAGGAGAACAAATATCTGATATTTGGCCAGTGATAAACAGAAACATTAACTTTATAATGTATCATTGTGTTTTTCACAATTTTGTTTTAAACCATTTTTAGTAAATTTTGGGTAAACGCAGTATAAAAAAATTAATTAATTGGTTTTTATAGTGTGTTAATTGCTATTATTAAATTGTGTAGAATCGGGGACAACACTCTCCTGCTAAATACGTTTGTCATTCATAACAAGAAGCAGACTGAGAAATGAACACCGACTGCTGAACACTTCTGAACGTCTTTGTGTCTTGTATAATCTGGACAGTTTGTATGTCTTCATATTGAAGGTCACCAACTGACTGGACAACATTTATTTGGCATTATGTAACTTCTGCTGGCTGGTACTGAGACTACAATTAGACAAAATGACCTAATTCAGTGCAGCAGAGGATCTGACCGACTGAGTCAGACACTCATCACACACTTCTGCATTGACTGTAAACAGACACAAAGGAAAGTTTTGTTCACATTACTGACAGCTGATGGATGAGCTCCTCCAGCTCCTGTGACAGCCGTGCAGATGTCACACAGATGTGAATGCAGATTCTCTGATTAAATTTTAATGAGAAGAGCACTGAATTCCACTCGGTATCAATGCAGGATTTAATTGTCTTGTCACCAGCAAGGCGAGTTTTTGCATTGATGGCTGAATTTGATGCTTCCTTCTCTCAGAGACCACAGGGGCACACGATCCTCTGTGCCGCCACCGTGTCGCCGTGCCAGTGGCGAAGTTTCTTGCCAGGTGTATAATGCACTTCCTGTTTCATGCACTGTATGAAGGAAGCATGCGTCTGCAGCCCATCCTGTTAGCACACAAGTGCTAGCTGACTGACCTTCATAGATGAGACCAGCCAGAACATCTAATTAAAAATGTGGCACGTCATCTATGAACAAATTATTACATAAAACTTTTGCAGCATTTTAATAGTTTAATGTATTATAAATGTAAAATTAACAAAATTATAATGTAAAATAATATAAAATTATATTATATTGAAATAATCAGATACCACTAGCTTTTGATTTTTATCCACTATGGATAACACAGTTCTGTTAGCATCACTCTAGCCGGTTAGCTTGTCTTCTGTGTCTTTTCTCTCCTGTGTTTCATCTATGTCGAGTTCTTCAAACAGCTGTGGTAAGTAGAAATAAATCAACAAACACGGTGAGTCACCACATCTCCTGCTATTGTAACATGCACTGTTTGCCACGTGTCAGCGCTGAGGGTTTGACATGTGATAAACGCAGGGAAATAGTGAGGCTGACGCATAAGATTTCAGAATTAACGACACACATACAAACTTCACTCGAGGACAGTTAGAGTGATGGGGCTTGTAGAGCAGTGTATGCGACTAGGTCCATGCATTGTTCGCTTCCGGTCGCAGATCCCCGCAGCAGGCAAATTTAGTGACTGTGAGACGGCATAGCCACAGGACAAAACACAGCTCCCCAATTCTGATTACAGGTTGTCTCCACTCAGTTGGAAAAATATAACATAGAGTATGTGTCTGTCCCCCGAACTGGTAAATACAAAACACTGTAAACAATTAAATTGCATGTTAATCAATATAACTCAACATAACTTGATAAATCAGGTTTGTCAGTTCTACTCTATATACAGGACAACACACAGCCTTTAGGAAAGAAGTTTTATCGGAAGTATTTCATTGTTTTTATTATGTTGTTTAATTGTGTTTTTATTTTCATTGTATGTAAAGCTGCTTTGAAACAATTCAACATTGTAAAAAAAGCATTAAATAAATTGGAATTGAACATTTATAGTTGGAAAATACATAAAATAATGCTACAAAGAACACATTACAGTGCAGTAAAAAGTTCATGCTCTGAGACGGCTGCAGATGTTGCAGTGGGGATCAGGGCTGCATGCCTGCATCAACACCTGCATCAACATCTGCATCTGCATCTGCATCTGTGCTGATAACAAAACTAAAGTAATGTTTGTTTACAGAGATATGATGAATCTATTGCCATTTTACATGATGTGACTATTATAAAAACACAGTTCTGCACTTGGCTGATTACTGAACTGCTCAGCAGTGTTTTGAGAACCTTAAAAAGTTAAATAGCAGATAAATAGCAGATAAATAACACAAGCACACACATTCACCATCACACCAAACAGCTCAAACACACAGTCGACTGTCAGAAAATGGAAACTTGTGTAACAGACAAAATGTCCACAAAGAGTTAAACTGTCAAAGTACAGAAAAACCAAACTATGTCAACAGAAAGAAACACTGACAAACAAATACAGAGACAGGGTGAAAAAGATAAAAGACTCGGAACAAGACAGACAGACAGACTGGAAAAGAGACAAAGGAAAACAAATACAGACGACAGCAGACACGCAAACAAAAGCCTGAGCTGAAAGATAACTGACCTAAATCTTTCCTTAGAAATTCAAACACACAACCTAGATGAGGTCTGATTCTCCGCTCACAGAAAACGCAGGGATCAAAGTGTGGAAGCAGAGAGCGCACGTCTGTGTGCTCTACTGTGTCTGTCAAATATGTGGAGATTTACTTTGCAAAGAGACTGGAGGATATAGGACTAATATAAGGCATTATCTTCTGACAGATCGCATCTCACTCTAGATTTCCTCCTGGACTCACACGTTCTCAGACACTTCAGACACTTTAAAGCCAATGCTTGACAACAGTGTCAGCAATACGAAACTGCACGACAGCACATTTCCTGACAATCAGAGTAAATCTGAGTCATGAGCTCAGGAATAGAGCAGCTACAGGCTGATCTCTCACCACAGTTAAAAGCAGACGCTGTTTGCGTGGAAAAGCAGCTGACGCGAGTGCGAATGCTGTGCAAGCACTTGACGCCACAAAGCAAAAAGCATACGTCAGTTTATCTGTGAAAGTCAGCGAGTCTCTCTGTACAGATGGTCCCTCAGCAGAACATTTTCTCCTCTAGAATTCTTGAAAGTGTAACAAACATGAACAGAATGCTTTGCTTTGCTTCCAAGCTTCTCTCATATGTTCATCCTAGTTCAGATGTCAGTCAGAGTAAAATGAAAACCAAGACTGCGAGAAAGGACTTGCAAACTATTCAACAGACAGTTAAAAATCTAAACCATAGCAGAGTTCCAAACAGAGTTCCAAAGACAGCATGTGAGCCAAAATAGCACAGCACTCGAGTGTATTTGAATGAATATGAAATGTAATTTTATGCGTTTTACTAACCGAATGCACCTGCATTTTTGCATTTTACTTATCGCAGTGCATTCTGGGATAGTCCCAAATATATATTGCTGTCTTTTCATTTTGAACAAAATATAGGTATCATAGAAGGCGGCTTCTGCAGTGTGCATAATGCCCTAGATGCTGTCTACTGAATCACTGAAAGGGTAGAAATGCAATGAAGACAAAGAGGTGTGGGGGGGGGGGGCACACGCTCAGTGTCTCATCACTGTACTAGTGATGAATTTGACAGATTAAAGCACTAGGTCAGGGAAAACCAAACGGCCATTGTTTGGGTTATAGTGCTAAAACTGCAATAAATATGTTCCCATCCTTCAGATGAAGTGTAAAGATCAAAAGAATTGCCCAGAGAGAAAGATGTCCAGTTCATTATCAACATAAACATGATCTAAAGTCATGTGAACTGTCTAGATCACATACAGTAGCTCTGTTCCTGAGACAGAATCCTAAACATAGTAAAATCTTGTGACTGATTTAAATCCAGTCACAGTTCATAGCTACAGACATGATTCTATACTGATTCACCTCACACAAATAATTGTGTTAACTAGATTAATCTATATTTCACTTTTTATCGTAACTCGTTTGCGTTGTAGGATTGAGACCCACACAATTGCTTTACATTTTGGAACAGAGCTATAGAAAGTTATTTTTCTTTATGTGACGCCGGTCGAGGGGACAGTGACGCCGGTCGAGGGGTCAGTGACGCCGGTCGAGGGGTCAGTGACGCCGGTCGAGGGGACAGTGACGCCGGTCGAGGGGTCAGTGA
>JAZGTJ010011969.1:0-12073 GCA_036877575.1 Botia almorhae
GGATGAATGTGTCAGTAAAGGAAAGGATGTTACAGTGAGTTTTTACCTCTGAAATCTTCAGTTCTTTGTGTCAGTTCTCAAAGCTTTGAGCTCCTCACTCACAGTATTTTGTCACAGGAGACAAAATATGTAAACAATATGTTTTTGTTTACATATTGTTTGCATTGTTTCTCCAATCCAGTAACTTCATTTAACTTTGAAATGTTTAACTTTAATGTTTACATTATTTTTAACTTGTTTTTTAAAAAGCTAAACAGATATTTGTTTGTGTGTTTTAGAATGACTGCAAAAATTATATTAAAATACTTCATAAAAAGAACAACGGCAAAATGTATGTTTGTGGAACCAAAGCGTTCAATCCGACCTGTGACCACTTGGTAAGTTTCACACAGCTGCATACAGTGTTTGTGATAACAGACTCAGAATAAGCTGCATACAGTGTTTGTGATAACAGACTCAGAATAAGCTGCATACGTGTTTGTGATAACAGACTCAGAATAAGCTGCATACGTGTTTGTGATAACAGACTCAGAATAAGCTGCATACAGTGTTTGTGATAACAGACTCAGAATAAGCTGCATACAGTGTTTGTGATTAGACTCAGAATAAGCTGCATACAGTGTTTGTGATTACAGACTCAGAATAAGCTGCATACAGTGTTTGTGATTACAGACTCAGAATAAGTTGCATACAGTGTATGTGATTACAGACTCAAAATAGGCTGCATACAGTGTTTGTGATTACAGACTCAAAATAAGGTGCACACAGTGTTTGTGATTACAGACTCAGAATAAGCTGCATACAGTGTTTGTGATTACAGACTCAAAATAAGCTGCATACAGTGTTTGTGATTACAGACTCAGAATAAGATGCATACAGTGTTTGTGATTACAGACTCAGAATAAGCTGCATACAGTGTTTGTGATTACAGACTCCGAATAAACTGCATACAGTGTTTGTGATTACAGACTCCGAATAAACTGCATACAGTGTTTGTGATTACAGACTCAGAATAAGATGCATACAGTGTTTGTGATTACAGACTCAAAATAAACTGCATACAGTGTTTGTGATTACAGACTCAGAATAAGATGCATACAGTGTTTGTGATTACAGACTCAGAATAAGCTGCATACAGTGTTTGTGATTAGACTCAGAATAAGCTGCATACAGTGTTTGTGATTACAGACTCAAAATAAGATGCATACAGTGTTTGTGATTACAGACTCAGAATAAGCTGCATACAGTGTTTGTGATTACAGACTCAGAATAAGCTGCATACAGTGTTAATGTGTTTGTTTCATGTGTTCTTCTCTTAGTCTTGGACTGATAGTCAGCTGGTTTTGGAGAACAAACAAGAAGATGGGAAAGGAAAATGTCCATTTGATCCGTATCAACGACACACTTCCGTGCTGGTTGGTATGTACCAATCAGGCAACAGGAAACATTCTCAGAACACTGGCTAACATTCTCCCAAATTTCTCTTAAAGTTTTCAAAAAATATTTAAAAAAAACTATTTTTAAAAGCATTTTATCTAAGTTGTTAGTGGAATGTTTTAAAAAGAGATACAGAAATATTTTTTTTTTGAATAATGTTCTTATAACCAATAATGTATAAGCAATAATGTTAATACAACTACTAAAACAAATTTATATTTTGAATGTTTCTAATAAAAACATACAACCTAAAATGGTTAGCTGGGCAGTTGAGAGAAAATACATAAATACTGAGATAACTACTGAATGTTTTTAAAATGATATCTTTTAGCAATACTGAAACTTTTGCTCTCAATCTGATACTTCACCACTGTCGTCACGGAGACGCCAGATGCGGATCAGACATAATGTTGAGTCTCTGTCTCACAGATGAAGTGTTATATTCCGCCACCTCACTGAACTTCCGCGGCTCTGAGCCCGTTATGATGCGCAGTTCAGAGGAAACCTTACGGACAGAGTTCACCAGCACCTGGCTGAATGGTGAGCTATGAATCACTGCACTCACACACCACAGCTGCCGCAGGGTCACAGCTGCCGCAGGGTCACAGCTGCCGCAGGGTCACAGCTGCCGCAGGGTCATACATGCAGCAGGGTCACAGCTGCCGCAGGGTCACAGCTGCCGCAGGGTCACAGCTGCCGCAGGGTCACAGCTGCCGCAGGGTCACACCTGCAGTGTGCTTCATGTTTCCAGTGCGGCTGTTCCAGTCTAAACAGTGAATGAGAGGTTTTTTGTACATACAGGCAGTGGGCAGTCAGTTATATTCTTAAAAATAAATCTTCCTGTGGCATGTTTCCACAAAGAGCCTTTAACATCCACAGAACATTTCTGTTGCACAAAATGTTCATAAAAATGTAAAAAGAATTATGAAAAGGTAGGAAAGAAAGGAATTGGTTCTTTTAAGTACCTTTGCTCGAAAAGTTCATTGTGGAACCATACAGTTCTTCTATGGCGTGACTGTAAAGAACCCTTTTCTGCACATTTATCACTTCGAAGTTTTCCAACAAGAAGGATGACTGTACAGTATATACTGGCATATAATATTAGGGAGTCTCGTTGTTTTTTAATTTCAGAACCGAATTTCATCCACATGGCTCACATATCTGAGAGTGAAAGGAATCCTGAGGGCGACGATGACAAGATCTATCTGTTCTTCAGTGAAACAGCAGTGGAGTACGACTCCTACAGCAAGGTGGACGTGTCTCGCGTGGCCCGCGTGTGCAAGGTAAACACATCCTGGAGGTGATCTGCAGATTTATCTTGCATTAGAGCATTTGCACTGGTTCTCTTGAAAGTTATCAAAACTTTCTGTTTGCAGTAACGTCAGTTGAATGTTTTTCTGATGTTATATATCGTATATCAAAACGTTATTCTTAAGTAGCTAGTGGAAGCAATAATGTTAAACGTATTAAAAAACATTGTAACATTTTTGTTACTTAATGGAAACATTACAGAAACATTCTTACAGCCTAAAATTGTACGCTGGGTAGTTTTCTGCCTTTGTCACATGACATCATCTCCTCAACAGGGAGATTTGGGTGGGCAGAGGACACTGCAGAAAAAGTGGACATCGTTTCTGAAAGCCAGACTGGACTGTCCCATTCCAAACACCAACCTGCCTCTCCTGGTCCAGGATGTGTTTCAGCTGTGCCCCGGCGACTGGACCACCTGTGTGTTTTATGCTGTTTTTACCCCACAGTCGTGAGTTTGAGCTTTTTGATTCCACTGACATCGATTCTGAACATTGTTATAGCATATGATTATATTTATGTAATGGTGTTTGATTGACAGGCAGTCCTCACAAGCTTCTGCAGTGTGCGCGTATGGAATCAAAGACATCAAGGAGGTGTTTTCCATCGGCAGGTTTAAGGCCCCTGTTACCGTGGAGACGTCATTTGTGAAGTGGGTGATGTACACAGGTGAAGTGCCTGACCCCAGACCTGGAGCAGTGAGTCTTCCGTTCATTCCTCAACGCTCATTCAGTCCGACTGCTGATCTGAGTTCACTAAACTCACTCGTACTCGCTCTGTTTCTGTCTCTAGTGCATTGATAAATATGCCAGAGAAAAGGGCATCGCCAGATCTCTGGATCTGCCAGACAAAACACTGCAGTTCATTAAAGACAAGCCACTGATGGACCAGGCAGTCAAACCAGTTGGAGAGCGCCCCCTGCTGATGAGAGAAGGTGCTGCTTTTACAAGGATTGTGGTGGATACAGTGACAGACCTGACAGGAGACGCGCATCATGTCATGCTCGTCGGCACAAGTAAACATCTCTCTTAAATCTGCATATATTAAAAGCTCTTTAGCTTTTCAAAAGCATGTTACATAATAAGATATATTGTGTTTCATGAACCAGAGAGCGGATCGGTGCTGAAAGCTGTGAATTATGATGGAGAGATGATCATCATGGAAGAGATTCAGCTGTTTGAATCCACACAGCCAATCAAGATCTTACGACTGTCTAATACCACGGTAACAAAACAAACCTTTTTAATTTTGTTATCGCAAATAAACCGGCAGGATGTGTATTGTTACGTACATAATGCGTGTTATTAATGTGCTGTATTATTTAAAATGATGGGTTATTTTTAGCTGTGACACGAGTCTTTGGTCATTCGCAGCATCCCACACATCGTTATCTGTAGTAATTAGGTTGAAATAAGTGTATTGTTTTTTTAACCCAGCAGCAGCTGTACGTGGGTTCAGAAGCAGGCGTGGTGCAGGTGTCAGTCAGCGAGTGTGGGCGGTACCACACCTGTCTGGACTGTGTTCTGGCCAGAGATCCGTACTGCGGCTGGGACCTCGACACAGGCTGCTGTTCTACCATCAACAGCACACACAGATCCAGAACCAGGTACACAGAGAATCTGGCTCATATTTTCACCCACATCAAGCACCACATGTTTTCCTCACATTTATTTTCTTTACTGGTATGTTTTGTTTTCGTCCACAGTTCTGTTATTCAGAGTTTGAAAGAGGGAAACGCCACTGGATGTTCCCCGTCAGGTGTGTACCTGTATTCTGGAGTGTTGACAGGTGTTGTTTTTCTACTTGTATAAAATGAACCGCTAAACCTGGACTTTGTGCTGCAGGTCACAGCAGGCTGGTCAACATCTCATTTTTCCTCTGTAATACTGTCAAGCTGTGGTGCCAACCTTATTCCAACCTAGCCCGGATAGACTGGCAGATGAACGGGCGTCCAATCGCAGCCTCACACACCTTCCAGATCCTCCCGGACAGCCTGATGATCTTCAACGCTTCCGCGGATGAAGGCGGCTACTACACCTGCGATTCCGTCGAGACCGTCTCCCAGCGGGAATACAGAACCCAGCATGCGGCGTATGACCTGAAACCGTGGGCAGGACCGGAGACTACAGCGTCAATTCATGACGTTAAGGAAAAACAGCACACCCTAGTGGCCATGGTGGTGTTACTGTCGCTAATGTTGGCCGGACTTGTCATTTGGAACCTGTATCAGGGTCACCTACCACTGCCCTGCTGTCGTAGGAGGTTAGTGGAGACGATGAACCAGTCTGAGGACCAGCTTGACTGTAACCAGGCTGCAGACTATAAACTAGCATCATCAGTGGGAAACTTGAACAGCAATAACCACGCTAACCAGCAGTGCTGTTCGGACTCTAAAGAAACAGACAAACTGTCAACCACAATCGGTTCTTCACTTCAGGTCTCGCTGAAATACATCGATGATGAATCGGAGATCTGAGGCGATTCTTATGCGCAGACCTTATTTCGGACTCACTAATGAAATTCCTAGTCTTTTTTCATGCAGGTCAAGCCCAACGGAGCTGTATTCTCTTCAGCAGCTGTAAAATGTGACATCTAGTCAGAATGAACTCATGAGTTCATGAATAAACAGTCTCTTTTAATGTTTCAATCATTCTCCAAGAACAGGTCTTATGGACATAGGAACGATACAGAGGAGCTAAGACACACATTCCTTCTCGGGATATTTGGGCCAAAGTGAGTTTTGAAGCACCATACACTGTCTTGTTGAAACCTGCTGTGGGCGGAGCTATAAATACATGTACTGCCCTTAAAAATCCACGAGCCAAGAATGAACTTCTTGTATTTCAAATGTGTCAAATGACTGCAGTTTATGTTATGTGCTGGATTTCTAACGAGACCTCAGTCAGAGTAGATTGTGTATTTAATCTGATGCGAATCAAAATGAGGCTGAGAGATATAGTTTAATAATAGTTCAGTTGTACTGTTGCCTTTCTGCGACAGGTTTGCCAGAGTTTTGATGACCTGGAATGATCAACACAAACATATACAACAGCACAATCCTTCAAATAGATTGTAGATTTGTGTCTTAAAGCATCATTTTCATTTTAGCACGACATCTACCCTGACTAAGGCCCTTATTGTTTCGTTTTATACTTTTTATACTAATAAACTAAGAATGAGTTGCGAACAACAGCTACAAATGAGAAATAACCTTTATTAAGCTTTTTAGAAGGCAGGTAAAATACATGCATCTGATAAACAAACATGGAAAAAAAGAAAAAAAAAGGGATTTTTGTGCCTGCTATGTACAAAACAGGAATTTGCAACAGGTACAGGCTGATGCTTGTAATACAAAGGTTTAGACAATGGCAATCTGCTCCCCCATTAACAGGAATACATGTGGCATTAATAATCCAATGCTCTGCCTAAAAACAGTTTTTGGTTAGATTTATGTGGAAAAACTGAAGTACATTTAACACCTTGATTTTATAATCACAAGCGATCACATTAACATTTTGTGAAACAGAGCCAAACTATCAAAAACGTAAAGAAATTGTTTACCGAGTTGTACCAGCAAACACACAAAAATGCTTCTATCTATCTTCTATAGCGATAGCGCTTAAAGTGGAACCACAGCTGAAAGATGCCATTGGCGAACTGGCATCGGAAACCATGGCGATGAGAATACTCCCATTCGCGATTAACGATCTTAAAGGCGATGTCTTCGTACGGCGGTCCGGCATGAAAACGCAGAATTCCGAAGTCTTTGTTGTCGGGGCAGGGCTCCAAAAAGTACTGCGGCGTTGAGCGCTTGTCGATGAGGTCGGGGTAGAAGATGTTGAACTTGTAGCCCTGGACGATTTTGGGCGGCGGGTTGTCGAAGTCGTAATGCGTCTGGTTGTATTTGTTCCATTCGAAGCCAGTGTGAACGCGGTTGAAGAATCGCGGCTTGCGAGGGCGGTATTTGTCCGCCCACAGGTACATTTTTCCAGTCAGTGGCATTTCCACACTGAACTGGGCCTCGTCACCACCCATGCCCTCTTTAGCACGACGCACAAACATGTCCTCCGCGCTTTCATTTGCGTCACCTGCAACAGAGAAAGAGAAAAAAGCTGCATTAGCACAATCACAGGAGTAGAAATGTTTCGTAATCATTTTTAATGTTTGCGTAATCAAAAAAACATATTACAGCCTCATTTATGTTTCCTTCACGCTTGTAGCTCATACAGTTGAGGACAAGTTACGCACAAAAGTTATTGAGTCACTCGCGGTTAATGACATCACAGATTGTACTGGTATTTTGGTACTGATGTGTGAATGGAATTACCATCAGTAAAAAGACAGAACACATTGCTTCTGTGAACGGTACCTTCATGTATTGACCAGCAAAGTCATTCTGGTAATTTTCTGGTAAATTACCAGGATTACTGTGTGAAGTGAGCTAGTTTTAGCCAAAGATCACATACACAAAGTCCAAACACTGTTAGCAGAAAAGAGCTTGAAAATGTTAATGTTCTGCTGGGTTTTAGACATGTGATCTGTACTTTTAAGATGGTCAATAATAACGTAACAGAGATCCACACCTGTCACCTGCAGCTGTCTCCGGGCCAGCTGCAGTCTCTGCAGATCTTCCTCCACACTGATTAAGTGTGTGTCCAGTGGCAGTTCAGAGGGCTGCAGGGGGGTGGGACTGTAGCGACCGGAGTCGTACTCCGCCTGACTCTGCTGGATCAGATCTTCTTCTGTTAGCACGGCCTCTGGTGCTTCATCTTTCTGCCCCTCCTCCGTTCCATCTTCACCATCTCTCTTCCTCTCCTCAGGTGTGCTCCTTCCAGATCGCTCACCCTCTTCTCCTTCCTGGTTACTCAGTCTTTTCCCCTCCCCTTTCTCCGCCCTCTCATCAACCTGCTGTGAGCTGCCCGCCTCCATGTCTGACGACTCCGCCCCTCCAGTGCTACTGTAAAACAGATTGAAGTCACACATTGGTTGTGTACAAAATGAAGTATATTCATTATTTGTTCAGTATATGCATACTGCCTGTTGTTTTTATTAGCATGTTAAACAGTATGTAGTATGCAAATATCCTTTAAAAGTAGTATGTGGGTTCCCACACTTTTTGCTGTGCAGGGGGTGATGGAGATTCTAGAACGTTCTGAAAGATTTAGAAGCAGATATAAAATGACTCACCCTGGCTGATCGTTCTCCGGCTCTTCTTTGATGATGGGGAAGAGCGGTTCGCTCTCCACCCCCTGTTCCTGCTTCAGTTTATACAGCTTCTGTCTCAACACATCCTGGTGTCTCTCTCTCAACCTGCGCACACACAAACACAAAGCCTGCGGTCATCCCGGGAAAACCGCTTAAAAGTTCCATATGTCTGGGGTGATTTCATCAATACGGATTCCCTGTGGATATTTAGAACAGTTTGATACGCACCTGGCTCGTGCCATGTAGACGCGCACCTGCTGCAGGAGACTCTCCCAGTAACCGATGTCCAGGTTGGAACCTCCTGCCTGGATCTTGGTCTCTATGTTAATATGAAGAGCCTGAAGCTGGCTGTACGTCTTGCCTTTAAACACGCCCTGCACATCTGTACTGACGGACGCATTGATTCCCTCACGGCGGTCACCTGCCACGACACACGACCAGAGAAAGTTGAGTGATTCACATTTCAGACATACTAAACGAAGAGAGTAAACCACATGCACAAGATTCACTCTCTTACAGTACCAGTGAAAAGTTTAGAAACAAACGTTAATGTTTCTTATGATCTAAAAAAATTAGTGTTGTAGATAAAAATATAATTGTGCCAACATATCACTTTTTGTCGTTAGAAACACAAAAATTTGTGCAGTTCAGTGTCTAGTAAATTACAGTTACAAATCTACTCTGTGTTTTTCGGTCTAACAGTTCTTGTTTGTTTAAAGCAGTGAATTTAAGCACCCGGTCCTTTTCCTGACACCTCCAGCTTCCGCAGTTTGCTGATCTCATCTTCAGTGATGGTGGTCATGTCCCTCCAGTAATCCACGTTCTTGCCCTGTTCCAGCTCCATGTAAATCTGCAGCCAGAAACACAGCAGTTACAATTCTGCATATAGACATTTAAAGCGAGCTTTGAGAGCATAAGATCCATAAGATCCAACTAACGGGTGAAGGTTCTCCAAAAGTTCTCTCAAAGTTATCAAAAACATTCTTACAGTAACATTTTCTGAACGTTGTTTATCATTTTAGAAATGTTACAGAATTAAAAAGTTTTAATAGCATTCTTATAACCAAGCAATAAGGTGAATACAACGTCTAAAAAAGATTTTGAACGTTTTAAATGTTTCTAGAACTTTTTAAAGAACATTTTTGTTACTTAACGGAAATGTTACAAAAATGTTCTTACAATCTAAAAGTGTTAGCTGGGCTATAAACACATAAGTAGTTTGACTATCGTTTCATTTGGGCTGAATTAGTAACATTATACCAAAGACACTCACCTTGATGTCCTCGAGCAGATCTTCCATGTCAGTGACAGTGAGGCCGTTGAGGAAGGTGTAGGGTTCATGCATCTCCACCGACAGGTCGTCATCTTCAGCACTGATGTATTTCGCCAGCAGGTCGATGGGCTTCGCTCGACCGTCACGAATACGGATTTTAGACCTGCATCACATTATACAAACACATTAGAACACACCTAACTAATTTTGGTTGCAAGAATGTTTATGGAACATTTCCATTAAGTACCAAAACTGTTAAAAAACGTTACTTTGAAAGTTTTAGAAAGTCCAGTTTTTAGACATTTGTATTACTGTTATTTCTTGGTTATGAGAAGAACACTATTCAAACATTTTTTAAATTCTGTACCTTTTTTAAAACATTTTACTAACTACTTAGGAATAATGTTTTTGATATACGATATATAACTTTAGAAAATGTGCATATTTTGATAACTGAGCGAACACAATTCACAATATAAAGCAAGTCTAGTGTGTGTGTGTGTGTGTGTGTGTGTGTGTGTGTGTATATACTGGACCTCAGTTTGGCCTGGTGCAGATGAAAGTTGTCCTCTTGCTCCGCCCATGTTTTGAAATGCTCCGCCTCTTTCTCTCTCTGTAACATCTCCAGCTCCTGCTCGCGCATGGACTTCTCTCGCTCGCGCTCCAGACGCAGCTGCTTCACCTGAACACGGGGCAGAGAGAGAGAGAAACAAAGAGACAGAGATGACGACTGTAGCTTTACTGGTAATGCCCAATACTTGGTTTTAATGTGGCACGTGGTAAAATGCACCCTAAATAAAGTCGCTCTGTATTAAAGTGTCCATCACATGAAAGGATGTAAATGTATTTGGTACCTTCTGCAGTTCTCTGCGGTTGTCCTCTTGGATTCGTTTATTTCTCTCCTTCAGCTCTTTCTCTGACAGATGCCCGATGCCCTTCTTCTCCAGAGCCTGACAAACACATGAGGAAACACACACAGTAAAAAGCACACGCTGTAAACTGGCATGATGTATTTGTATCTGTTGTTCGGTACGTCTCACTCACCTTCTGCCACTTAAACGTGCCGAGCAGGTTGTTATCTCCAAACGGATTGTCTGCATTGGTGTAGCCCATGTACTCCTCACTCCAGCCCATCTTCTCCCTCTTCTTCCTCTCCTTGGCCTCCTTCTTAGCCAGACGTCTGGCTCTCTTCTCCTCTGGAGTCTCCAGCGCTTTCATCATCTCCTTCTGTTTATTTCTGTCCTCTTTCATGGAGGAGGTGCTCTGCGTCGCCTTTCCTCCCTGATCGGAGTCGGCTGAGGAGCTGGAGGAACTTGAGGAGACAGAATCAGAGCGTCTCTGGTGCCTGTCTCTCTCACTGCTCCTCACCCTCTCTCTGCTCCTCTCCCTCTCTCTGCTGTGTCGTCTCCTCTTTTCTCTTTCGCTGCTCCTGTTGTCTCTCGCTCTGCTCCGCTCTGCGCTGGACCGGGAGGAGGATCTGCTTCTCCTGCTGTGTTTTCTGTCATCCTTGTGTTTGCTCTTTTGCTTGTGTTTCTTCTGGTCATAACGACTGTTGCCTGGGGAGCTTCGAACACAGATTATTAAAACTCCATCAATGCATCCCACGTTCAACAAGACGAGACTGAATTTAAACTAGCATAAAAGAGGGTAAATACCTTGCACTTCTGAAATAAACTGTTTTGTACTTTTTAAAAGTATACACTAGCCTATAAAAAGGTTCGTAATGAACACATTACGTAACTGATATTTAAACTATTTATCCAGTTAAAAACACTGAGATTCACCGACGCCTTAATTTCCCCCAAAAGAAAACAAAACACAGGCAGAGAGACAGATTTTAAGGTACCTATCTCTGTCTTTAGATCTTCCGCGTGACCGCGCTCTTCTGCCCCTCTGATCGCGGTCAGAGTCGCTAGAGTGGCCGGACTCTCTTCCTCTGTGTCGGCTCCGGCCTGCGGAATCTCCGCTGCTCCTGGAACCGCTGCTATCGGACCGGCCTCGTCTGCGGGAACCTTTTACCGGAGAGCGGTTTCGACCCTGTCTCTCCTCGGACGACCTCGACCGGGCATTTCTTCCTTTACTGCGGTCTCTGTCCCGAGAGCCAGACCGCGATCTACTCCTGCGCTGCTTCTTCGAACCCATTTTCGCAGGTCCTGACAGCGCCGCGTCGCGTAAATAGGTAGTAGATGAGGTTTGTAATAGTTCTCTCTCAAAATACTCACTATAAAATAACTTTCTGTGAAACAATGAAAACTACCAGTATTGTTATTTAGAAAATACGCACTGATATTCATTTCCGTTGCGTTGTTGTGATAATGGTATGTTTTATAAGCAGGCGATATGGAAGTCTTCTTATTTGGGGTCCTTTGTAGTCGTGCATATGACGTTTATTCTCTGTACAAAGAAAATCAAGTAACATGCTGCGTTTGATTTTGGTTATTTATTATATACATTTAAAGTATGTACTCTTTCTGTGATGGGAAACAGTATGCAAAACTAACTAACGCGAAACGGAAGTGACTTGTTATTTAGACCAGACGCTCCCACGGAACTTTCAGAAAAAAACAAAAACTGTAAAAGTGTACAGAACATTATTAGCGTATATCTTACGGCACACATAGTGTCCAGCATCGTTTAGATTTGTTTTGCGTCGATCTCGTGAGTTTTTCCGCAGGCATGTTTTATGTCTACCTAATTACAGCACAACATATTTTTGTTTGGTGAACACAGGCCAGACAGATCAGTGAACCAACCATTAATAAACAGTTACAGTTTGTGTTGAATGCATTTTATTAGCGACACCGTGTGATTAGACCTCAACACTTAACATACAAACGCTAATCATGTTGA
>JAZGTJ010011970.1:0-16327 GCA_036877575.1 Botia almorhae
AGACAGGTGCGTTTCAAATGCGCTCTGTAACATTAGTGTTAAAATATATATCCGATTGAGTAACTATTTTAAATGATATCAGTGGATGATTTCATGCTGGATGAGCAGAGGCGGGGTTTCTTCTTCTTTTCCTGGTAACTTTGGTTATTAAATTAAAGAGGTGGATTATGCTCCTAAAACATCATGCGTTTTGTCGAAAGTATATTGTCTTTTATGTCTTAAATTGTATATTTGTGACCGTGTATTATCTTTGAGTCGTTAGTCAGCTCTCTTCTCACAATCCTCGCAGACCACAGAGCCGTGCGCGTGCGCGTGCGTGCGTGCGTGTGTGTCTTTCTCTCTTTAATAAACTGCAGGTATGTCATTGCAACAAAATAATACCACTATACGATCATAATTCAATTTTGATTTAATTCAGCAATTTTTGGGGATTTCAAAGTATGAAATTGTGAATCTTGAATGTTCTGTTATATTGAGGATATATTTACATGATTGATTTCGTGTGTACGTCTGATACTTGTGTTGAAAGAAAATACGTGAAACAAGGCACAAGGATGTATTTAGAAAGTTTTATTGTTAAATGTTGTCAGAACGGCTTTAGATTTGAGCGAGACAGATCACAGAGTGTGCGCAGTGTTAATTCCTGTTCTGTCTTTAATAAACTGCAGGTGTGGTCCACAGAAGTCAGTGGTGACATGGAGATGAAGTACACGACATAATCAAAAGTCACCTGGTCACTGAAATACAGGTAAAGATGGTTCATGGTTCAGAACAACTGGATATAGTTAGATATATTTTCTAACATATAAAAGCAAAACACAGCTCAGCTTTAAATACAGATAAAACATCTAGTCAACCTAACTAATCAGACAGAAATACAGTAAAGATGATGGCTGGTTAAATCCAAGCTCGTCTAACAGTCTGGGTGACACAAAAAACTGGACACTGGAAATATGTTTCACTGTATATGCATCAACAGTTTGACCGAGGAAAGCAGTAAAAACATCATATTCTATTTGAGTATGAAGAGATGCTGGACACAGAGAACTGACCACAGACTGGAGAGAGAGACTGAAAACACAACAGATTAAACATTTAAAAGAAGGTGAAACGGGAAAGCCTGTGAGAAGACGATTGTAGATCCTCCCGCCATCATCAGAGGCAAGTGGTAAGCCACACCCCTCAGAGCCTTCCTGTGGTTTCTGATTGAACAGAGATAGAAGACAGACCCGGTAAATGTCCCAACAGTACAGTGACAAAAAGCAGAACGGGTCTGATTCCCAGAAGACGACTTTGATTTAATAGACAGTGGCAACATATGCCACAATTTCCCCTGGGTTCTGCCCCAGACTGTCCAGATAATGAAGACCTGCGCTGACTCTTGTGGACAGGTCCAGATCAAACCAGGCCAGACAGCAGTCATAGCTTCCACATATCATGTTGTCACTTGAGAGAAATGGATGACAGAGCAACAGCGTTAGGAAACAAATTAAAAACGACTTCCTGAAAGTGCTCGGTGATGTCAGACCAATCCAAGAATAAAGGTCACGCTGGAGGGAGGAGCCTTCAGAGAGAGAGAGAGAGAGAGAGAGAGAGCAAGGAGAGAAAAACAGAGAGAGCAGGTTGCTTAAGGTCAGAGGTGAAAGTCATTCCTGTGTAAATACACAGACAATTAATCCAATTACAAGCTTAAAGACAGGCTGAGAGTATATGTATAGCTGTTATTAACACAGGCTTTGCCTCTTCCTGTCATCGCTTCTCTTTTTCCAGCTGTTTTATTGGACACCAAAGGTGTCTTAAATTTCTTCATTTCAGGAAAAAGATGATCACAAGTGTGTGGATTGTGCCAATAGCTAAAAGTCTCCTGACTGGAGCTCACGTGAGTGAAGAACTGCCTCATAAAAGACAAAAAACACAAAGAAGAAACTGAGACCACTGATGTCGTGCTGCTGCTTTACTGATCATCAGTAGAATGTCTGGTGCTTAGAGACCGTTTAATACACCAAACAACCAACTGTGGTCATCAACCTTAATGTGCTTGTTTAGTGAGATATGTATCAGTTAAATATACACACTATCACACACTGTCGTCTGCAGTGCTAGTACTATCAACTACCACACACTCGTCTGCAGAAACAGAACTTTGGAACAGTCCCATTTTGAACACAGCCAAACAAATTTTGTTTTCCTTTCTACAAAACCTCAGCTAGTTAGTGCACCTTTAACAAGAACTAGCATAACAGCATTGCTAAAGAGCAGAGAAACTTCTACAGTGTCTGTGTCCAGTAAAACCAAACTGTTCTCATTCGCTTTAAAAATAAAGCGAATGTGATGTGGACATTGATCAACATCTCCAGACTCAACACACACTTGCAACTCAAACTAACAAAAATCCCTCTTCTCAGCTGGAGTCCGATTGACCAAATAAACAGAAAAGTGGCAAATATAATTCAACTTCCACCAAATGTCCTGTAGATGTTGAAGTCATAAATCCTCAGCGCTGTGCTGCAGATTTCTGCTGTTTTCTGAAGAAATTGTACCTGACAATTTGCCTTGACACCACTTGTACATTCATAAACCCAATTAACTATAAAGCTGTCTGGGGGCAGTTGAGGAAATACAGCTTGAAACAGAAATGTGGTCTTTTCAAATTCAGTGTGTTTAGGTGATTCATGAAGTCGTTTGATTCATGAGTTCATGTTGGCACTGAATGTTTTCCATTGCTGATGTGACTCGAGTGGCTGCAGAGAGAGACGCCGCGTCAGGGACAAGAAGCACTTCAGATGAGATTTATGGAAGAGGTTCAGTGGCTTACACACAAGGCCCGGGCCACCGAACACGAGGCATCTGCAGACAGAGAGGCCCGCACCCCCTCCCCACAGCCTTACATTTCCCTCTAATGGGATAATAATCCAATAATCTATAATCCCAGTAAACTGAAGCTGTAGTGAAAGAGAGCCACAGCCACACTTTCCTTCAGCTTCATCCAAACACAGCCATGCATCTGCTGCAGGAATGTGTGCGGACGTGTGAGCGCTGCGGGCGTGTGTGCGTGTGTGTGAGAGGGGGAAAGAGAGACAGAGAGAGGGAGACTGAATGTGGCTTTGGTGAGTGGCAGCTGAAAGTGGGCATCAACCCCATAACAGCTTGCTGGAAAAAATCTAAATTGGAAAATGATTATGGAATAATATCTAAACCCAGGCATCCTGCGTCAGGAATATGAGAAAATGAAAGGGACACAGAGGGCCTCCAAACACCTTCACTGAGGTCTTAATGAAGCCAGAGATAAATGCGACACACAGAAAAGAGCAACAGACATCTGTAGCGTGTGTATAAATCTCTTAAATCATGATGATGTCACAGTAAACCGGAGCCTCGAGAGGTTACTGCTGCTACAAAACTGTAGTAATATGATCAAATATACCAATGATTAATATGATGTTAGCAATCATGAATGACACCAATGTTCCATAAGCAGTGACATTACAAATATTAATCATCAAAAAAACAACAAAACAATGCCGGAAAACAATGCCGTTCATTATTATTGTCATGAACCTCAATTACAAATGTGCCTCATCCAATCAGATTCTGTTTGATGTGAGACAGCAAAGCATGTCAGATCTTTAGAACAAGACTCAACAAAGAGCAGCTTTAATTCAATAAGGACTCGCAATGAGTCCTCATTCATGAATTTATTCTTGTGACTGTATTATGATGGAGAAAGTCAGTCAGGGGACTTCAGCATCACTCTGTAGTCTCTGCCTGTTTGTAGTCCTGCATCTTAAAGAACAGGGTAAAAGAGTTCTTTAACAGCGGAAAACTCACAATGAGCAATTTCAAAACAAGAACAAAGGACTTTGCCAGCCTAATTGCTTTTATTTTTCCCTTTCGTACAAGCCTCCCCTTTTCTTCTGAATAAATGAAGTTATTGCTGCCGTGGTTCCTGTGCGTGTGTTTGTGAGCTGAGAGTACAGCTGCTTTGTGTCTGGTTTAGATTAAGCGTCCTGCAGTGGTCTGAAAATGATACGGGTCTTTTCCTTGTCGCTGAACTGTCCAGACAAATCTGCCACCCCCGGTTCAGCCCACGAGCTCACAATGAAGAGCCGTAGATCTGAGCAGACAGCCAATGCCCTGAGCACTGATCGAAGTTCTGACCTAACGAATGTCATCACATCACGAGCAGATTCCTCTAATGACTTGTGCTGCAGTGATGAGGTTTCTCTGACGACGGAGGGCTACAATCACTGTAGTCATAGTTACGCCAGTAAAAACTGTCAATATTTTATTAAATAAGCGTCCTTCTCTATCACTGTCAAGTTCACAGTGTGAATAAAATCAAATCTAAATCCATCTACACAAAAAACATCTTATGGTACAGTATGTCTTTAAATATAAAGCAATAAAACCAACTACACTTAAAGTTATAAACATATAAAAAAAACAACAAAACAGGAAAGTAGGAGAGAGAGCAATAACACAGGATCCAGCATTATCTCTTGTCTAATATGATGTGCTCAGAGCTTTAGTCTAACACAACCGGCTAATTCATAATAAAAACAATTAACAGAATCACTGCCACATCAGATCAAATAACTCTATGGTAATATATTACTGTACTGACATCCAGGCCTACAACACAAGAATCTAGAGTAACAAACACTTCAGGAATCAGTTTGACTGAATCAAAATGATCTATGAAATTAATTCTCTGATGAAATGAATTAAAATAATCTGATTCAACAAACAATAAATCTGCACATCCACAGAATGGAGCAGACAGACAAACTAGGAGCTCAAAGCAGTTTATAGTGGACTGTTACCTCTTACACACAGATCTCTGCAGACGTACAGCTGACATGCTTCAGCCTGCACACTGAATCTCTCACTGACTGACAAACAATTCCAGCTGAACACTGGATTCAACACATCTTTAAGATTTTATTCCATTTGCTTGAAAAAACTCTTTGAGACAGAATAATTCAACATGTGGAAAACATTATTTCAATACAATTGTGTTAAAAAGTCAACTAATGATTTACTGCCGCTAGCTAAAGCAGGTCAAAAGTCCCTTTTACAAGAATGAAATGAAGAGTGTTCTCGCACTGCAAAGAAAATCAATCTTCACTCACTGCAGCCATTAACAAAACACTTTTCATTAAATACAACATGAACCTCTTCGCACCTACATGTGTCAGGTGCTAAATGTTACAAAACAATGCTTTCAAATGACTGGAGGGCACAAAAAATCCTTTCTAAAGGCAAAAAACAACCGGAATCAGAGACAGGGTTTGGGAATGTCAGAGAACGTCTCATTTAAATAAAAGACAAAACTGTGTAAAAGCTTAAACGTCCTAAAAATGAGACTGTAAAATATGAAAGTGTACAGGAAGTGAAGCTCTCAGCTTCACCTTCAGTTCTGACCACAAGCAAACAGCGTGTGGTAAACCAGATACCCTGCCTGACTGATTCATTCACTCATTAACAAGCTGCGCTTCAGAGACGACATTAATGTAGATTCAAAAGGAGAAGCCACTGCTCACATCTTCATATTTTCCAGAGGCTAAACAAGAATTAAAACAATAAAATTGTCATCCATCATTTATTGGTCAAGGTTTTCTTTTGGTTTCTATCACAAACCAGAAAGTTAACATCAGAACACCATTAAGATGAATTCAAACTTGCAACTCCCACGTGAGCACCACAGCTCAACCTCCAGGTCACGCCTCTGATGACTCATGTTCTGTTCTCAAAGACGTGCTGCTGTGTTGTGATGTGTGTTTTGAGAACAATCGTTTTAATCACTACTAGCTGTAAAGTTACAGAACATACAACAGGTTCAGATGCTCTCAAACGAAGGTCATAACTTAATTCAACATAATCTTTAAAAATAGCCAGTAGAGCCTCTTCTTAAAAAGAAAGACAACAGAAACAGAACTGCTTTTCAGAGAGATTCTCCTCATTTAATCATAAACTGATTTCTCATAAAGTCTGAGTGAAGAGTGGATGAAAAAAAACAAAAATAAAAATGACTAAAATGAAAGTGAATTATGATGTAAGCATCAATCAAGAAAAACAGCAAGCAGTGACAGTATTTTACACAATGAAATGAGAAAAGAGTGTGTGTGTGTGTGTGTGTGTGTGTGTGAGAGAGAGAGAGAGAGAGAGTGTGAGGTGAGGGAGGAATCAGACCAGACACTCCCACACGCTATAAAGCTGAGGCATACTGAAGCACTGAGTGAAAGCACACATGGGTTTGTACTCAGAGGAAGAGCCAGAGGAACATTCTTGCGTTTGTGTAGAAGAGACGTGGACAAAGAACTGATGGAATGTGAGTGAAGGTCAAACAGTAAGTTCATTTGGAAAAGCAGCACTCTGGATCAGCTCTCACAGCTCCTGATCTGACTGAAGACAAACACAGATCAGAAGAACTTGAGGGCAGAGCAATGTGATACTACAGCACCAAACTACTGAGTGTTTCTAAACGGTGTCTGCTTTCAAAACTCTGATCTATGCATTAGGAAGTCAGTGAGGAACGTTTGAGATCTTTGTGGCGTTTTGACAGTGTCATCACAGGGTGACGATGTCTTTTGCGATGGTGCGTCCTGCCCCCAGTCCATACCTGTATTCAGAGATCTCCGTGATGTCAGAGGATGATGAAAATGGCAGTGAGAGTTCGGGCTCTGACGACCGTTCCTTTCGCCTGGACGTCTCAGGATACGACTTGAAAGTCGGAGGCAAGAAGAGGAAACCCAGCGTGGGGGGTGGTGGACGGTTGGCAGGAGCTCCACCTACTTCCATTGGCATGATGGATTTGTTTGTACCTGAGGGGCTCCAACGCAATGTGACCAACACGCGGGAGCGAGACCGGACCAACAGCGTCAACAACGCCTTCACCGCACTGAGGACTCTTATCCCCACAGAACCTGCTGACCGGAAGCTGTCTAAGATCGAGACCCTGCGTCTGGCCTCCAGTTACATCTCTCACCTGGGAAATGTGCTGATCGTAGGAGAAGCGTGCGGGGACGGCCAGCCGTGTCACAGCAGTGGACCCTCGACTTCAAACTGCTACCATCATCAGAGCTCACCGGGCCGAGACTCCGAGAACTCTCAGCCCAAACAGATCTGCACGTTCTGCCTCAGCAGCCAGAGGAAACAGGTGAGTGAGACGTCAGCAGATGTTGTCCATCAGAACAATCACACTCTGCCATGACACAATCCGTTTTTAACACCATCACAAAGCGCTTCCAGTAGCCGCTTGACTGACACAAAATTTAGAGCACATAAAATCTAGTAACGAGAAATAAACTATAAAAGAACAGCAGACACTGAGCTCTGCCTGCGCGAACTCGAATGACAAATGAGCGAATGAGAGGCATAAATAATCAGATTGATGTGTGACCTGTAGATCAGGTTATAAGAATCCAGTGAACGTCTGCTTTGGGTTTTTTATGTAGCTTCACATCCTGTGTTATTCTTACCATCTCTCATCCCAGCCAATTAAAACCAGCCAATTAAAACAAATGCAAACAAACAAATACAAACAAACGTCTGGAATACAGAACAACTTTCCGTTCTAAAGTTTTTATTTGTGAAACCGTCTGTGGTTCAACCACTATTTAAAGTCACACAGAAACCCCCCAAAACCACATCGCTGGAACAACAACAGACCAAAACTCCCATTTAAGGCATCAACACTAATCTGTACAAACTAAACGCTAGATCTTCACAAATCTGATCGAGAAACACGCGCATGTCTTCAGGATTCCACTGGCAAGCAGATATTTGAAACAGACCAGGCTTCTGTTTGTAGTGAGCTTTAAGTGGCTCTGTGCTCTCCAAAACCACTCTCATCCCGTTTGCCCCTATTAAGGGCTCATTACACCGTGAAAGGATCACTCAGCCAAGATGCTTTATTGTTTCTAAAGAGAGTAAAAAACATTCCAAAGGAAAGGCATAACTAAACTTAAATTTTTAGGCCAAAGTTAAAAGTCTGCAGGCTGACACAGAGCAGACAGCTGAATCTCTGGCTAATGATTAAATAAACGCAGACAGAAAACTGCTAGTTTTGCATCTGCATCAATAGTTGAACAGAATATGTATTCCACACACACACACACACACACACTACAGTGCGTCTCCTTCCTCACAATTCCAGCACAAACACACCAGTGTGAGATTTCCACTCTCAGTGTTTCTGTGTTTTGACACATCATGCTTTGCCTGATAAACCATACTTGCCATCAGCAGTGAGAGTTCTACGCACTTTTTAGCTTTAAACTTTGAGAGTAAGTATTTGAACTGTCACCTTTTCCGTGTAATTATGCGTCTGCAGTGGGATTCGAAACACTGCTCTTATATTCTAAATAACATTCTCTTATTACAAACATAAGAGTTCAGGGCTCTTCACTCTCATAGGAGCCCAACATATTAGACACGATATGAAATGATTTGAAGTGTTCACACTAAAGAGTGTCAACATTTTCCTCATAACCTTCATTCAACAGAATCTTGAAAGATTTGGCCGAAAGTGAGATCGTATAAAACCACTCAAAGTGCTCCGGAAAGAGATGCCACAAATGAAATCTGTCTGGAATCATGTCGTCCACAGGTGGGGCTGAACATGAAATAATCCTCACTGAAGGGAAACGAGCACTTATGCGCAGAAGCGAGAGATCTGTGAAAACACTGCTGAGCGTGTCATTATAATCTAAACCGTGCGTTTAAATGGTGAAGTAAAGCAGAAGACTGTTTTAATGATCTACTCACACTGTCATCACCGGCACTACAGTTACACAGCTAAACACACATCAGCTCAACCTTACCTGTCAATCTGAGGGGAAGCCTGAGGTAGAGAGAGAGAGAGAGAGAGAGAGGAATAAAGCAAAGTGTTGAGGCTCACGGTTAATTTCAAATGAGACTCTGTCTGACTTCATCAGTGTTTTGAGCTCCGCCCACATCAGATGAGGCTGTACAAACACATACGATCCCATTTGTCCTAAACAAAGCAAACTGGGGAATGTAAGCCTGTGTGTGTGTGTGTTACCAGAGGGCAGAAATCAGATGTGTTAATGCCCAACTGCCAACCCACACACAGAACAGTCAACACTCCTTCAGAAAACATTTTATAACAGCGGTCTTCTTTTGCAAGATCTTTGCAAAACATCATTTAAAGTCTGTCCTAAATGAATAGCTTTTTTTGTAATACATTTTATTTGTTTTTGTTCATTACAGAGTAAAGACAGAGAGAGAAAATCTGCCCTGAGGAGTTAAACCACGACACAAACAGAGAAACACCTTTTACAACCATTTATAAAAACTTGATTGAAAACCTATTTCTCTGCTGTGTGTATATGCAAATATCATTGTCTGTATGTCGCCTTTGGATCGGGCTGGAAAAATGCAACTGGAAAAGCTGAACATTCTCCACAACCTTCCACAGCTGGTTTCCACAGTTCCTGCATGACCATTCACAAGATCTCCAGCAAATGCTCATGTTCAGCCACAGGGAGTTCATGTAAAGCTGGACCAAAGACTGTTCAAAGCCGAAGACTTCCAGACAACCAAAACACTGACAAGGTTGCAGGTGATTACATGACCATTGATATAGACAGGAACTTTGCAAAGCAAAACCATGATGAGCTATGAAAGAACATCCTGGTATCATCAGACCCCCAGTGAACTCTTATTAAACCCACCAGTGGACATGATTTGATGTGTTCACATTATTTCTTACAAATGTGGTTAAACTAAAAACAAGACACTGAGCCTATCTATGAAACAAGTTTAATAAATGCAGTTTACTATATGTCTACTATGGCAAATACATTCTTTGATGGTTAAATTAAAAAATGAACAAAAGAAGAGATGATATTTTAATCTCAGTTTCTTTCTGGCATGAATCTCAGCATCTCACTAACATTCAGAAGTTTGGAGGTGTCTGCATGCACCTGACCAACACTTCCTTACAGCTATAAAAACATAAACCCCGTCCAGCTAATAATCAAACTGTTTATCTCTGTAGAACATCATTCATAACCCATTCTCCTCATTTCAGTCTAGTTCTCCAGACACACACAAATCCTTTAGTGATGTTGATATTATTTTACCTTTAGAGAACAAAACAAATCGTAAGTCATGTTTTATACAGTATTTAGCTATTATAACAGTTATGTACAGTTATGTAAAGTATTACGAGCTATGTTATGTTATTTATAGCACTAGTTACTGCTGATCTCAGCTCAGGGGAAACAGAACAATCTAAAACAGAGAAAACACAGTATAAAGCTTGTTAATACTCATTTTATAATATTAACGTTTATCTAGAAATACAAATTAATTAGCAGATGTTGCCAAGTGGTAGTCACAGCAAGTACAGACAGCTGTTTTGAGAAACACAGGTTTTGTGTTTTTGGCAACAGGTCTGGTAACATATTAAGACTCTGAAAGCATGAGAGAAAATTCAGACAAAATTTGGAGGAACTTTGTCTCAAAAGACACGCTCAACATCACCTACAGCTTCCAAAACCTGCTCACCATCTCTGCTTCTCCTGAAACACCAAAGTAACATTCTCCAGGCCCAACGTACCATCACTTTCCTCTCAGACCACTTCAGAAAGACTTTCACAAACTCAGAGCAGCAAGTGACCTTTAAAAACTCTCTCCCGCTGTCTGTCAGTCTGTCATCTCCTGTATCTCATCAGCTGTCTGCATTGACACACATGAACTCTGTTACCTGCTCAGTGTCTCTCACACACACACACACCTCAGATCAACATACTGCAGTTAATCATGTAAATGTAAATGTAATCAAATAAAATCTCACAAGAAATTAATATGACAACAAGACAGTAATCAGCAATGAAAGCTGATTACAATACATCATCCACGTTTTGAAAATGGAAAATGATCCTGTTCCAGTTTTTTATGAAAAACTGGTCTCCCATCTGAAAAAATACATTTAATGACATCAAGATTGTAAATACACACTAGTTAAAATGTGTAATTCCTTAGTTGAATTAAAGTTGAATGAATTGTGTTGTAAATTGTGTGATAAATGAACAGTGTGTTGATCATTTATACCTGTCAAAGGTTTGAACACACCTAAAGACTTTTTGTTCGCCATTTAAAATAACAATGAAGTCATTAAAACTTCACATAAAATAACACAAGCAGAAATACAGGAATTATATAGTGACCAAAGAAATGTTAAATCAAAACACATCTTTAAAACATATATGGCTTTAACTCATCCAACTGAAAAGATATTTCAGTTCAAATGTTAATACTGTAAAGAACTTCAACATAGGAACGATTTATATGCATCTACAAAAAAAGCATAAACCTATAAATCAAAAGTCAAAAGATCTAAATATCACAGAAAACTAATCTCAGTCAGTTTCTCCAGTCTTTTGTGTGTAATACAAGTAATACAATACATACAGGCCTTCTATAATGTCAAGTCACAAACTGGAAGCAACAGCAAACGAAAGCTAAAAACACAATTTTCCCCTCATTACCGGCCTAAACTATTTAAAACAGCAGAGGCCAATGAGCAGAACAGACAGGCGAGTTCTTTCCATGCGGGGCTGGATGTGGGGGTAATAATCGTGCCTCCCCCCAAGTCTCTTGAGAGCGTCTGGAGGATGACTAACAGATGACAGCTGCGCAGGCCATCGTCCGACTCGAACCCGCTCTGCTCAACATCAGAGGCATCCTCTCCTGTCCACTTCGCTCAGCAGGGATGGTGCCACGCTGTCGCCTGGGACCGGTTTAGAATCCAGGAAGAGGGAATGGTGGAGAGATGCCAGAATCCAGTCAGACTCAATTCCCTCACCTGACAGACCTGCAGCTGTACACCCAGTCACCCGCCCACTTTTAATTACCAATATCTTATACAGCTGAAAGAACCAAAGCCCATCAAAATAAATCTCAGCATTATTTCTAAAATGACGAAACCTCATTTCTTGTGAAATAGGTCATCAAAGGGTCAAGAACCCACTGAAAAGAGGGTGAGCCAATAAGCAAGTGCTGTGTAACAGTTCAGGCCCTGAACCACAACACCCTGATAGATAAATTACCTGCAGATCTTCTCACACAGGCTTTAACCTTGGAGGACACGTGTGGAAAGTTTGCGTTCTGGCAATGCAGGTTTCAAATGGGTTTCCCACCTGGACTCACAGCATCAGGTACATCACTCAGTGAAGGTCATTATTTACTGGTTAGGGTTCGTTTTTCTGTGACGTGCCTCAGGCGTATGACAGAGAAAACCTTCCAATCAAAGAATGAAGCGTTATTCATTAACTGAAGCGTCTCTGTGTTTATTCTGTCAGCTGTGTCTTTATAGTAAAGTATAGTATAGTAACTCCTGTTTGGGCTTCAAATTGAAGGACAGAGTCAGAAGTGAATTAGTTGTTTATCTTTTGCTTCACTTCATAAAAACCTGCAGTGTGGTATCTTAGCAACACGGTAAGGACGGTAAAGACAAACTCAATTCAAAATCGTTTGTAACTTTCCCGTGAAGATCATATAAATCCCGTTTATATAACATAAAGGCATAAAAGAGTCTCACTGTATTCTGGAATATTCTCCTTTCCTGTCCTCACAGAGGCCCCCCAACCACCCCAGCAGCCCGAGGCCAGTCTCTGGCCCCCACTGGCAGTTGGTTTCAATCAGGTCCTGCTGGCAGGATGCACATACAAAAGAAGTTTAATACAAAAGAAATATGTATGCTAACTGTTGGAGCAGTAAATAATGTTTCAGAATGATCAGATTTACACAGGAGGCAGTCGTGGTGCTCACACCTTCCTTTCTCAAAGATTTATCTTCAAAAATCATAACAATGACGATTTAACACAGAATTGAGATCTTTTAGGCAGCCTCTCTCCTCTCAAACACACACACACACACACACACACAGGAATATTTCATCAGCGTTTGGTTCCAAATAGGTTATGTGGTTGCTTCGCTTAGTAAAGGTGAAGGTGTGGATGTGAGGTCTCTGTCCCTCTTCACCTTTTAGGAGGGCTAACAGAACACCCACATGCATTTCAGTCTAATCTGATAAATCTAAAAAAAACAGCTCAATGGATCCAGAAGAACAAAACCATTCTTTGTTTTTTACCAGCGCAGTTGTTTGGCGTCTACTAAGGCACAAAACATATGAATCATTTTCTTTCCTGAAACACTCAACCAAACTGCTGACTGGAGAAAAAGACAAAAACACAAGAAGAGTCACAGGAGGAAAGATGAGAGAGTATGAGCAAGAGGCAGAAATCCAGTGTGATCCCTATACAGTAACAATAAAACAAATGAGCTAAAAAGCATTTATAATATGACTCTCATTCTTCTGTGGAACACAAATGACAGAATGTTAAGAGCCTGACAGCTTCCAGTCCCCATCCACATTCACTGCATCAGTTTTCTTCAATGAAAGTGAATAGGGACTGAAGTCTTTTTGCCTTGCAAAAGTCATTTAGCATTCATTAACATTCTGCCTAATGTCTCTTTTTGTGCTTCACGGAAGAAAACAATACCAATTTAGGGTGATTAAACGATAACAGAGTTTTTATTTTTGGGTGAAATATCATTTGAGGCACCTGTCCCGAGGTACTAGCCAAAAAGACATTTTTGAAAAGCTGGCTTGGAAAGATATAAAGCAGTAAGTGAATGAGGATCATTCTCCAGGGACATCAATTAAGCAGAGGTCTCATTTCACTTGAGCCAAACTTCTAAGTGTGAAGGTAAACGTGGACAAGAACTACAAAGTACAGTTTTCTAAAGGTCAAAGGTGAGGAGTTCAGACAGCAGCTGGTGCTGGGCTGGAGGGAAGATCCAGGGCCTTCCCTGACATCCTCTTGGAATGCTGAGATCTTTAAAAGAAGAGTGCTGACAGCCATGATCAGCTCAGACACTCAGGAGACTTTCACCCACTTTTCAAGCTTAGTGTTTGGAGGACGTCACTGCTTAGCAAACATATATGTGTCTTATAGTTCTGATTCATCCCAGCAGAACAGAGACAGATGCTCACACACAGAGAATAAACAGCAGTTATGGTTTCAGATCCCTCTTCACAGAGGGTCCTGAAGATTCCTGCACCAATTAACACCAGCGAAAAAGAATGAAAATAAAGACTGAAAATAACAGTGAACTAGGAGAGCTGTTTCCCCCCAGCTGAGGGACATCAGGGCGTGATCATGCTGTGCTCTCCGCAACTATACATCCAACGCTACATGGAAAGGCAGCACAACGCTGTCAGAAACGGGGAAAACGGGGCTCTTTTCCTTAATTACTGCTCAAATTTGAGCTTTTTTCTTCTTCAGCTTCCATCAGATTGAACACAATCATTTGACATGGCATCTGAAACCCATCAGAGCAGCACTTGGAAATGTCCCAATCACAAAATTCAGCTTCAGGATTAGCAACATTAGAGAGCAAAGCAAAAGAATGTTTCGCCTGCAGACGCGCACCCTGCTTCCCGTTTTCCACAGATTTCATCATATTTCCCAGAGTGAGGTCCACACAGTGCTGAAGGGGACGGCTGGATTTCAGAGGAAGTCTGGACACCTTGACCGGCCACATTACAGGTTTGTACAGCAAAAGCGCTGTTTTCATCAGACAGCGTGGGCTGAAATCTCTCAAATCTCAGGGTGGAAATGACAAAGACTGTCGTTACCTTCCCGAGTGAGACCTGATCACCTGAAGCAACACAATCCAGCCCACTAAACCTCCAGAATGTGCAATCATTCTAACAATGTGATTTCCTCCTGTGCTCACCATGGCTTTGCATCAGATGCTCACCATGCCTTTGCATCAGATGCTCACCATGCCTTTGCATCAGATGCTCACCATGCCTTTGCATCAGATGCTCACCATGCCTTTGCATCAGATGCTCACCATGCCATGCCACTGTAAATTCAATTTGAACCTGAGTAAAGCTAGCAATCCTGACTAAACTAAAATGAAGTGTCTGGCACACAATCGCTGAGGTCGGAGGAGGTTTCTGAAGCTAACAGAGGATGTGAAGTTTCCTGCACACATGAGAGCCCTCAGACCGGAATCTGGAGTCAGTCGATGTGATGCTACCTGTCACTAGAGCTTTACATCAGAACGTGAAGAGAGAGCCACAGCCTCAAAAGAGGATCAATCATCTGTGGTTTAACACACACTGGAAATAAGATTTCTGCCTGCACACACACACACACACACACCTCAGCCTTAAACTGACAAAACATCTGACTTAATAAATGTTTCCATCTGAAGGAATTCACACATTCTGGCTTGATTTAAAAAATATATGTTAGAATGTGTGTGCAAAGGTGAAAGACATTTTTACATTTTATATTTCTATGTTGATCCGTGTTGTTAAAACCAAGCACAAGTCTCTTATGACTGCATATGTAATCTATGTCTATCCCAGACACGCGCGCACACACACACACACACACTCAGACACACTCACTCACACACACACTCAGACACACTCACACACACACACTCACACACACACACACCTCTCTAGGCTGCTGTGCGGGTCTCTATGAGCAGTAGCTCACGTGCAGCCGGGAGTCAGAGCTCCCCCTTAACAGCACATGGAAAATCCATTGCAGGGGAAAAGCCCCTTTATGCAGACTTAACTGGAACAGACGCGGCTCTGTTCCCTCTGCACTGCACTAACAGGAAACAGCCTTTTATTACAAAGAGACGTGAGGTTGATAAACAAGGGGATTTAGAAGTCTGTAGTTTTATTTGTAAAAGACTTGTGTTGAGAGCTGAGAAGAGACAGACAGACAAAACCATCCGTGTCTCCAGATGGGTGGGTGGGTGGGGGTGTAACTTAACACAGACCAAATGGTCAGGAGACGACCGTCAATCTGCAGAGATCAGACCAAAAGCTCCTTCAAAGTCAGCGGCCTCCAGGTTTTGAGACAAGATCAACAAACCAACGAGATTCACACGTTTTAAAATCTTACTACAAGTCCACCTGTCTTCCATTTCAAATGGAACAAGAATAACGTGCTGCTGTACATGTACTATACAATACACACAAAAACCAAAGTACTGCTTCTTTAGTGACAGTGTGCTTGTCTTCATCTTCATCAGCTGTAATAAAGAGTTAAACATTAACCTCTCTGATTATGTGCCCATGCACAGCCATCAAAACTGTCCACCTGTATTAAACTCACAGCATTCAACTACAGATTATAAGACGATTACTGTCAGGTTTTCAAGCGCCTGCTGTGAGAAAAGATCCACATCTGATTGTTTATCTTCTGACTGAAGAAAAGGATGAGCAGGAACACAGTTTATTAACACAGTAAACCACTCA
>JAZGTJ010011971.1:0-16327 GCA_036877575.1 Botia almorhae
ACGGTTGTATAAAACACATTTAATGTTGAATAAAATGTGAAATATAAAATACAGGTTTGTCAATTTTTTTAAGTTACAACACTGCCTTACACGTTGGTTGACTTCTGAGACACTTGTGTGTGTTTAATGTGTTATACAATACATTTTTTGACAAATGCAATTGCAAACCTCCTTTCTAAGTATAGAGACTTATTAGTTGTCAAAACATTCTGCTCATAGTAACAGTCAAATTTACACTCACATTTATCAGATAGTGTGGGTGTGCTTATCAAATGACCAAAGTCTTTTTGGACTTCCTTGATTCATGAGTGTCTTCTTTCAAAGCACTTTTTAGTAAAACCGGTAAAATTCTACTTGCTGGCACCTATAAAGACATTGACTTTTTGTCTATGAACTGAATATAATTGCATTGCAACATGGTCAGATTTACAGTAATGCCAGTGGGGTTGAGTTGAAGTATGCAAATGATGCGTTGACACCCACACCTCAACCACAGACATGTCTTATCTCCTGTTCCCAGCAAATGACTCAGGATCAGTTCCTTGGAAATCTGGACTCATGAACACCTTACCAAGATCATCCACAAAAATCCTGCCTGTGAATTCATGACATGACTTATGACACAATCATTCCGCACAGGAAATGTACAAACATCGATGGCCTGAGCATACATTTTACTCACTCAGATGTACTAGCTGGAGATGACTTAATATTTTCCCATTAACAATGGTACAAATATTGTTTTAAAAATAAAAACACAATTTGTATGTTTTACCACAAATGTATTTACCACACTGGTACTACTACTATTACTTTTATTTTTACTACACAGTAATATATAATATGTAATCATTCACAAACTATTACCATATAATACATTACATTCATATTATTAAATAATTCATTAAAAATAAATTATATATTTGAATAAAACAATTAAACTGTTTAAATAGAAGATACAGAAATCCATAATAATGATATAGTGACACTATTAGATCACTTTTCTTTTGTCTTCTTTTTCTTTACTCACATAATACCCCTCATTAAAACTTGCCTCCTTCCGCACCAGCTTCCTCTCCACTCTGTATTCCTGTTCACCCACACAAGGGTTGCCTCACACTGAAAATTCCCCATTTTGATAACTGATGCTCACAGCTGTACTGGGGTAAGTGCCATACACCCTCCCCAGATCCTCTTTTACAAAGTGTGGAAGCTCCCAGTTAGCACCAAACACTCTCTGAAGTTTCCCCCAGCATAACTCTCCCCTCAGTGTGAACGCTTCCGGCCACGCTTCACTAAGCACCTCATGGTGGGCTGATGATTTGGCAGAGACAGCACACTTGGCTGCTGGTAATACCAAACAGGACAAAAAAGACCTCTCGGTTTGGTACATAAAAATGGTGGTACTCTAAATGCTCAGCCATATCCTGATTGCTCCTGATAATCTATGTGAAAAGGGCCCCTGGCCCCTGTGTATGACTGTAAACAGGAGGCCAGAAATTATTGTCGTTTTTCCAATGAAAGTACCAGTGAGGAGCCACTGTAAACATGGAATATTTTATCTGATATAAATATAGATGAAATCTATATCTAATCTGAATACACATAATCTAATCTGAAATACACATAATTAATCTAAAATACACATAATAATCTAATCTGCATTGTACAGTAAGAAAAAAACCCAGAGGAGAACAATTGTAGATATCGTCCAATTAATTTTAAAACAAAGCAAATATCAAAAACAAAATATTTATTTCAAAGAATCAACAACAAAAAATAAAAACTACAACATAAACTTATAGCATGAAACACTGTACATATTCTTTTCTAGACTTTATTAAAAAACAACAAAAAAGTACAACAAAAAGTTTTGCATTGTAACACATAATATTGTGTATAGTCTGGAATATTTATTTTTAAAATTAAGAATGTAATTTTATTGAAAGTTCGGAAAAAATGCAATTTATTCTTTATCTAATTAAACAACATAGTGTTTGTGCTAAATTACTTATTATTATGTTTAGTTTTATTAGAAAAATACTTTCCCGTCTCAAGAAAGTGTGCCTGGCTTCTTTGAGTGGCACTCTTTACTCGCAACAAATGTGATAAATCCAAGCACCAAATAACATCAACAACATGTTCAGGACATGTTGTTGGACAGTACTTGGAAACTGTCAGGCTGTGGGAGTATGGCAGCATTACCTTCCGGGAATGTTGACCCTTCTTGTCCTTTAACAGGCCAAATCAAGCCGAGATCTAATAAACACGAAAGTATGTTTCAGCGTAAGGACTGATTCTGTGAGTTAATTTGTGAGCGGCAGTCATAAACGTCTTTTATAAACCTTATCTCATCTAAACAAAAATAATTATAATTTTAAATATTTATAAAATAAACAGAAATAATTAGGTAAAAATGATATTTCCGATATGCTGAAGCCCGGTACCTGGTAATTTAAGGAATACAATATACGGCTTTGGTTATAGTTCATGAGAGCGCAGACAAGCTCATGTGTAGACAGTCTGTCCAACAGGCGGCACTAAACTTGTTCAACTTTGGAAATTTGCAGTGAGCAGAAAACAGGCTTTTTCAGGCCTTACAAATACAGAAACGAATACGTATTAAAATGTAAAAACTACTAAATAAAATTAATAATATGTAAGTTAAATCGAAATTCAAACATGAAAGTAGGGAAATAAAAAGTAAATAGGTAATAGGGCCAAGAAAATAATAATACAGGGAAAAGACAGCAACAAGAAGAGGGTTTAATAATTACCAATCGAAACAACATATGCACCACATATCTTATATAACAATAACATATAATTTTATAATGGAAGTATGAGAATAAACAAAGAAACATTCTGAAGGTAGTAAAGAGATAAACCAAATAACCGAGCCCCACCTCCACGGCCTAATCCATGGGTCATCGGCTAACATATTCATGATCACAATATATTTGTCCAAACACAGTGCGGCTCTCATGTCGTTTCATTCTAACGGCCGTACTGATTGGGTGGATCAAATGTCAATCAATGTTAGGCCACGTCCCCTTACTGGACGTCTAACCACAGGGAAAAACTCCTACGGGGGGCTAAAAACAAGGGGATATAATATTGCAAGTCCTGTTTCTAATATCGGTCATTTAATCGCCGTTTTTGTTTCAAAGTTTACAAGTAGACCCCACTTTCTTAAATTTCGGATAACATTGTCCACTCTGTTCGGGGAGGCCGTGTGGGGATGGATGAGATGCGGCCCAGCAGCGGAGCAGCAGCGCACCTCGGCCTCGCGTCGCTCTTTCCCCCGGGACTGCAGGCCATTTACGCGGAATGCAGGCGTCTGTATCCCGATCAGGCGAATCCGCTGCAAGTCACAGCCATTGTGAAGTATTGGTAAGATGTCTGAAGCATAACCTAATGTTCTGGTTTACTGTTGGCGGTTGATGTCTACTTAAATAACCGGCAGTATCAAGTAACTAAAATATAACTGAATTGTTCTTTAAAGAATAATCTAATTTTATATTAAATAATAATGTGGGAGTATAGCCACATTTCCCACAACACTAAGTGCATGATTTGATGAGCAGAAACATCATTATTCATGTGCAAATAACATGCTAATATAGTTTATTTTTATCAATTCAGTGTCTAATTCTTTTGTACCATAATCCTCCATTTAGGTTAGGTGGTCCGGACCCTTTGGACTACATTAGTATGTATAGAAATGTAGGATGTCCAGGACAAGATGTACCAGAACACTGGCACTATGTCAGCCTCGGTCTCAGTGACTTGTATGGGGACAACAGAGTTCATGAGTAAGTTTGACATATTATGAAATTAATTAATTAATTAATTATGTTGTTGTAGAAGGCTATACCTACACAGCTAGTCTAGTTTAAGATGTTTCACTTGTTAATAGTAATAAGACAGTTTGTAAAAAAATGTATGTTTAGTTTTACAAAAAGTTGCTGATCAATCAGAATAAGGAGATTTGTTGACAGTTTGAAGACTATAGAATAAGAGGTGTTTTATAGATTCACAGGTCAAGAGGGCCCTAGTGGATTTGGTTTTGAGCTCACATTTCGCTTAAAGAGAGAAGCAGGAGAGACTGCACCTCCCACCTGGCCTGCTGAGCTCATGCAAGGCTTGTCACGATATGTGTTTCAGTCAGGTACTGTACCTTGCACACCCTCTAAAAGCGATAGACCTGTTTTATTTTACAAATGCTGAACATTCTCTCTAGAACTCAAAAAAGAAAGTGGTAGTTGTGTTTTCATGTGGTTTCCTGCTTGAAAGTCATTTATTCTAAGTCATGTCTATAGGCTGTCTTTAGTTACTCTTGTTTCTGTTGTGAAAATGAAGACAAAATACAATAGATTTAGCTATTTAAGGAAAAATAATTTAGAAAGTAGATGATAGCAATCACACATCAACGTGTGCATGTCTGGAGCAGACTCTGCATATTTTATGTCCAATAAAACATAAATAAATTAAAAAGTCTAATGGGCATTTAGACTAGGTAAATTTGTTCTGGCTCATTTCACCCACAAATCTTTGGAATTTGTCATACTCAAAAATAGCCAAGCCTATTTGCAATTTCTTGCCATAGTAATGAACTTCACTGTCACTATGGTAACCAAGATTTGTGAAGGTAAATAAACTTAAGTCTGACATAAGTCATCAGGCTAAAATTGAACATGAAATGTATTACTGTTTATAATGAGTAGATGAATCAATTTCTTTGAAATAGAAAACACATTCTGCAGTGGTGATCACATTTCATGGCACAGCCCGTTGGACAACAGTGAGTCTAGAATCCAACACATGCTGCTCACAGAGGACCCCCAGATGCAGCCGGTGCAGACCCCCTTCGGTCATGTCAGCTTCCTTCAGGTGAGGTCCAACATGCCAACTGAGTTGTCCAATAAAAGCTGATGTCCCCAGTAATTTACTTGTAGCTCACACAACCTTTTCCCTTTGGCCACAGAGAACAGTTCCAGATATATTCATATAACCATCAGTTCAGTGTTGGATGTTACAGTGAACTGCGTCCTTGTATGAATGTCTCTTGTTCCTCAGATTGTGGGCGTCTGTGCAGAAGAGCTGCAGGCTGCACAGCAGTGGAACGGTCAGGGCATTCTGGATCTCCTGAGAGGAGTGCACATGTGAGTAATCCCACAGCCTGCCATGATACAGACTAAGGACGTGCTCGTGCTCAACTGGATGCAATGTTTTAACCAGCTGAGAAACAAGATAAATGTCCTCGCTGTATTACTTAGTAATAAGGTCTCTTGACAAGGATGCTTTTATGGATGGGTGTTGGAAGTTGTATGTCTGGGTACAATTCACCATAAGCAAATGTAAGAATATGTGTTTCATGTTACTTGGTTTCTTGTATTGCTGAACCCTCATGGGAACTGTAGATGGTAGCAGTGTGGTTTGAATGCTGAGTGAGTTGAGAACTGTCATCTACATGTTTGTGGTGCTTTTGTGACTAAAATTGGGTTTGTTTGCCCGTTGCTTTGTTTGCAGGGCTGGGGGTCCGTGGTTGATCACTGACATGAGAAGAGGGGAAACCATATTTGACATTGATCCACACCTGCAAGTAAGGCTTTCTGTAGTTTGCACGGTGGAGGAAATGCTAGCAGTGTTGCCTGGTAGATGCTTTACAAGACAAAGATAAAATTGAGTTAACCTTTAAGTTGATTATTAACTTTCTTGACTTAAAAGATTCAACACAAATCAGAGAAAACATTGGTTTATTCAATGAAGGGTGTGTTCATTCAGTGCCCGTGAAGACAGGCAAACACTACAAAAACACATGCTTTAGAACAGAGGATGAATGATAAATGAGTTCATGTGTGGAAGTGAGAACAATTTATTCCCTTGAAAGATTCATTCAAAGATCAGTCATTCATGAACAACCCGCCACTCTTAAGTATTGAATGATTATCATGGTGATTAAGGTCAATTTATAGAGCACA
Organism: Botia almorhae; assembly: GCA_036877575.1. Lineage (NCBI taxonomy): Eukaryota > Metazoa > Chordata > Actinopteri > Cypriniformes > Botiidae > Botia > Botia almorhae. Next base: position 5,985 of record JAZGTJ010011971.1, read on the forward strand.
TACTGTGACGCTTTTGGTGTGATGAAATCAGGGAAAAGGTGAAATTTAATTAAGTACACGATTGTTAAACTCAACACTTCCATCTGCAGTTAGTCCTTTGCCCTCTCGCACCCGCACATGTACAGCAACACTGATCCCTTGCTGAGTTGTGAGTGTGCCGATTGCTCATCCCAAGCAGGAACGAGTGGATAAGGGCATCGAGACGGACGGTTCTAACCTGAGTGGCGTCAGTGCCAGGTGTGCCTGGGATGACTTGAGCCGACCTCCCGAGGACGAGGACGACAGCAGGAGCATTTGCATTGGGTCTCAGCCACGCAGGCTGTCTGACAAAGGTAAGGGTTACCAAGGACAAGCAGAGCCCCTTCTAAAAAAACATCAAACACAATATGCTTTAGAGACGTCGAGGCAGCTCAGTATTGTGTAATGTCAGTTTCTTTAGCTAATGAGAATTTGTGTGTTGTTTACACAGACACTGAACAGATTAGAGAAGCTCTGCGGAAAGGACTGGAAATTAATAGCAAGTCTGTCTTGCCTCCCATCAGCAGTCAGAGGCACTGTCACGATCGGCCACAGTAAGTCCTGCCTTTCCACTAAGATCAGTGTCTCAGGACAGCAGCATGCTTGCGCCGAGTATATATATGGTTACCTAATGTGAAGACCTTAATTCTCTAGGGCGATACAATGGGATTGGCTAAAGATTTTTGCTATGCCACCTGTTCTGGGGTGTGTGTGAAAGATGCTTGTCTTGGGTACACAGTATTTAGGGACACACTAAGAGATGTTGAGCCCGGGCAGTATGACATTATACTGTGAGGTGGTAGAGAGGTTAGTATTTTACATTTTCTAGAAAACATTACAAATATATATATATATATGTGTATGTAATGTTTTCTATGTTAATGTTTCAGATAGACCTGACCCATTTTGGTGTTAAATGGGGATAAATTAAGTCACATTTGCTTCGGTTCAACTTGTACAGTATAAGTCCAAATTACTATTGATTGTGACAGTAGCTCAGAACCTTTAGTCTGTTCAGTATGTTGGTAATTGTCTGCAGGTAGTTTTACAGACTGCAGCCTGTCCTTTCAATTCTTTGTTCTTATGACTTAGGCCAGATGGTCTGCTATTGTACAGCAGTTTCACAAGCTCATGAGATTTAGTGTAAGTGCCGATAGTCTGCCAGCCTTCGGTATTCTATAACATTCTTAAACCTAGGTTTTTCTTGTGGGATTACATAGTCACAAATACATAAACACAATTAGACATTTTAAATATCCTATAATTTAAATATTGCAACAAAAATCAACAATTTAGCAGATGCTTTTGTCCTATTGGGCCTGGATGGTAGCAGTTACCTGGGGTGACCGTTTTAAGCACTCCAATCTCATTAAATGCTGTGCAGTCCTGCTCATGTTAGTGCACGGTTTGTCTGGGATAATCTGTAGTGTTGTTTACATCCCCCACGCTCATCTCGTGACCCCCCCCAAACTTCGGGCAGTGCTCCTCCTGTGTCCTCTTGTAGCCCATTCAGGGCTTCAGATTTACCACCTGGAATTCACCATCACTGGTTTGTGTTGTCTAAACGAGCCAATAAATGACAGATTATGCTTATTCTGTACAGATTATGAAGAAAGTCACCCAAATATGTATGTACTAACTGAAGTCATAATGTCTTTCCTGATGGCATTCTACTACTATTACCTGCTGCAGTTGATTTCAGAACAAAGCTTGGGGCTTTATTTGTGTTGAGGACCTAAAGTGTATAGCTGGCTATGCATTTAGTGCTATTGGGTATCACTTGTAAATGTATTTGTTTAAAGTTATGTGATTAATTTATTGTCTGTTTTGGTTGAACACCTGCACCACTATGGTCTGAAAGGTCCATCTGTTCAAACTGTATGGTAAAAATGGCCTTCTATTAGCCACTGAATTATTAGACTCTCAAACATCTAGATACATTTAAAGATCAGCCGACCTCTTAAAAGAGGAAAAGTTTACGTGTTACTGTTCTAAGTGGCTGTTGAAAGGGATAAAATTGATTTGCCTGTTGGCAGTAGTGGTAAATGCATTCATTCACTTCGCTCTGGTACAAATCTGCCCCTAATTTCTCCATAGACAATCAGTTGGACATTTGCAGACCCAGCAGAACTCAAGGTAAGAGCCAACAAAGAGAGAAACTGAATTTATTTCTTCAGCCAAATAGGCTGTGGAGACAGTTCTTCTTTATTCCACTTTGAAAATGGGTGTTCAGTACAGCGTTACCTTTTGTTGGAATGATGAGGAAACACAGAACAATTGCAATGCAACATGTTTCCTGTTTTTTTTTTGTTATGTATTGGCTCTAAAAAGCAAAGTGCAGACTATTGAGGTGCAATTTAAAATGTACAGATATATATACAGATATAGATAAATAGATATCAAAAATGAAGAATTGGAATTCATACATTAAATTTTTTTGGGGCTACCAAATTTTGATGATTTTGTGAATGGATTAGTTGGTCTGTCTGTTTGCTTTACCATGAATTAATTGAATCCACTCCCTTCGTTCTGTTTCTCCATCTTTACCTTTTTTGTCCTCTTTATCCCAGAAGTCGTAAGAACAGCCTGGAGAGTGAGAGCTCAGCTGCTATTGTTCCTCACGAGCTGGTGCGAACACGACAGCTGGAAAGCGTGCACCTAAAATTTAACCAGGAGTCTGGAACTCTTCTCCCACTGTGCCTCAGGTAGTGCATGCTCTCTGTAGGTAGCGCACTACACACTTAAAACTGGTCAGCTGGGCATGAATCGTCAGAATGGAAATAAACTTCAATAGCAGGGTGTTAAAAAGGCCAAATGGAATCTGCTGACTTTTTTATTGTTTTCTGTCCTCGTTTTAGGGCAGAATTAGCAGAACAGATTTAAATATAGTAAAATGTGTAATAAGTAAAATTTTTAATAAACGAACATGGTGAGGCACAAATGATTTGTATAATTGATTGAGTGCTAGGTGTTGTAATTCTGCTGTAAGCTGTCTGTGGAGTTGTGTGGGCCTGCGTGTGATTTACTGTAGGCCAGAGGGTGATAATCAGCTTGAACTGATTTGCACCTTCAATATGACAAATAACCAGAGCTTCCTAAAATACAAAAAGCTCTCATGTTGCTGGCAATAAACGGGTGGGATATGAATCTGAGTTTTATGTAACCTCTTGGCCATAAACAAGGTTCACAGAGGAGCTTTTGTTCAAACCAAAGTCTAAAAGAGAGCCACGGAGAAAGTGAACATCAGATTGCGTATAGTTTTAGCCATTGATATTGCATGATTTTTTTTAACTGTTATCTGTTTCCATGTAAGTAATTCATGTATTGTTATGTAATTATAGTCATGTAATTCTTACTCTTCTTGTAGAGGTCGGCTGCTTCATGGTAGACATTTCACATATAAAAGCATCAGTGGAGACACAGCAATCACCTTTGTGTCCACTGGGGTGGAAGGGGCGTTTGCCACGGAAGAGCATCCCTATGCAGCGCATGGGCCATGGCTACAGGTAGCAGACATGCGTTACTTAGAATTCGGTGGCATCTTTACAATTTAGCACCGTCCTGCATATGTGACTTTGTGCTCATCTCCTCAATTTAGATATTACTTACTGAGGAATTTGTAGAGCAGATGCTTGCTGAGATTCAGGATTTGAGCTCCCCTGAGGTAAGATTACCATCTCTTTGCAAATGATTTTTGTTGTACAGTTTTATACGTTTATGTATTTTTCAAACATTGTATCTCTCGCTAAACCTATTTTTTATCAGTCTAAGCTGCCAAAGGAGTACAGCTGGCCTGACAAGAAGCTGAAGATCTCAGTCCTTCCAGACTCTGTGTTTGACAGCCCACTGCAGTAAGACTTGGGAGCTTGCTGTCCCTGATCACACTAGAATGGAGCTCGACTCCAGGGCTTTTGTCAGACTCCTTTGCCTTCAGACAGATGAAGAAACCAGACATTCAGACATTTCCCCTCTTTCATAAACATTGTAGATGATGGCACAAGACTCGTTAAGGTTTTTGTATTCTGTCCATTATACCACTTGTCTTAGTCTTCCTATTGACAAATCTTTTCTTATTTTGTCCTCGTTATTTCTGGTCTTAATGTTTTAAAAGACAGATATATTATATTGACATTGTAGCTGCAAAACACATTGTGCTAGCACAGGTGCCTTTACTGAGAGAAAATTTGCCTTTCTGAATCCTGCTTCTAATGTGAAGGAATCCATACCAAGAAATAAGCCTTTGTGAAAGACCTTGACCTAAGATACTGTTATGTCTGAGTACTTTAACTCAGCAATTGCTGTTTTAAAATAGTGCCTATGTAAAGTTGATGATTTATGGATTAAGCCTTTTTGCTAAATTGACAAACTACAGGTGTTCAGTAGTTCACCTACACAATGCCAAAGCCTTGTATAGAAATGGGGTTTTCTAAACCATATGTAAAGGGGAGAAGCGGGAAGCTGTTCCATTTTCTTTGCTTTGATTTCTTTTCGTTAACCATTTAACAAGTATTAGACTTCATTTCCTTAAGACTTCATGATTGCATTCCAAGCCTCTTTGTAGGGAAGCAAGATAACCAGTTCCTGAACAGCAGTCTGTTTATACAGAATGTGCATTTGGTATTTTTGAGATATGTGCTCAATAATAGGTCAAAAATGTAAAAAAGCACCTCCATTAGTGCTTTTTAAAATATGGTTTTAATTAGAGTGTATTGTCATTTTTATTTTTAGAAGAATCACTACACTGCCTGTGGGTGTTGTTACTCAAGTGCATTAAAGTTATTTACATAAACGGATGTTTGTACTTGTTTGTGACTACATAACGTGATACTTGTAGCAACAAAGAACGCTTGTAGTTAGTTTTTTTTAGATGGATGATGCCCTGGTCCCTTACCCTTTGTGTGTTTTGGTAAAAGTAATTTCTATATGTAAATTTAAGTGTAAACTTGAGGTCTGTTGTTCATATGGTCTCAGGTGATCTGTTCGCAAACATCTTGAATAGCTACAGTTGAAAACATGAGCACTCGGTAACTTTTACTTTTCTACTTACCAAAGGTACATGTTCAACATGTTAGCCCTTAGTACTAAGAACTTATGTTTTAAAAGATAAAAGAACCTCTTGACCCAGTTCAGCTTAATGAAAGCATTTCAACTTATAAGTATTTAGTGTGTCTTTTAAATAAATACATTTTATGTACCAGTACGTGTACACTACGTAAGGCGCACAGGAAACTAGAGGTGTTTCCCTTTAAAGGAACTCCGCCTCCATTTATTAACCCCTCCCATTTTATGTATCAAGTCTGCGAGGATCACGTGACTAGGGAAGGGGGAGTATGTGAACTGTATCCTGAGTTGCAGTCTTGTGCCTGCATTCCTCTCATCTAGGATTTGCTTGAAAGAGGAAAAAAAATCATAAATAATAACAGACGCAGATTGGAATACGTCGCTGATCAGCTGTTTTCAATACGGACTAACATTTAAAGGACGCGATATACATGGGTGATCGCTAAATTGTTGGAAAATACGCGAACCATCTATATAAAGGGCATACAAATGAGAGGAAAAGTAAATAGATACGTCGTTTTTAATTCGCGTTAAACAGAAAAACAAGATGGCTGATGAGCGATAACAAGGGCCAAACGATATCGTCTCCTTTAAGAGCAAGAAAGGTATCTGGCTTTAATACATTAATATTTTAGGCGAGTTATCTTGATCAAAATAAAATACATGACATCAGGCACTAAAAATGAATACGATCCATCTCTGGTAAGTGCGGCCAGGTAAACATCAGGCGAAACATGGAGAGGGATAGCATTTTGGATAATTCTTTAATGTTTTACCAACACAGATAGCGAAAGAATAGCTTTAAGATAACGCTAACGTCTCTGATCTTTGTTTTTCATATTACAAAAATGTTGAAATACATAATATACGCGCGAATTGTATGTTCATTCAAAGTCGTGTCGCGACATTAGATAGATTTTGTTTATGCCATACATGCTGCCTTCCTTATAGTTCTAAGGAAACGAAATCCTATTGATACGGTGTTTATTAAGAGCAACATAAAGGCTTAGGTCTGCTTTCATGTTCCAGCGTATCGTACGTAACAGAGAAGCTATTATAATTCCAGTAGGGCAAATTTAGATACGTGAACGACTGCTTTAGTAAATAACTATAGTTGTTTAGCTGACCGCTTGCGAAAGGACATTTTCATTGCTTAAACTTCGTGGCGTCACCCTTTTCCTGTTTTAAACTTGGTAAATGACGATATGCTTCGGATGATGCGCTTTTCATTATGATTCAACTGATCTCATTTTGATGATGTATAATCGCACGCTCGGTTTTATTAGAAGCACAATACTATGCAGTAGCCTTTAACCAGTAGCCTTTAACCAGTAGGGTAGAATGATCGTATAGTGGGGTATATGTCATCGAGACATTTCATATGTTCTGTGTTTGTCTCCGTGTCATAGTTGTTTTGTTGATTTGTCACATCAAGATTACTTTAAATGTAAGTAAATTAAATGTAAATTCAGAAAAGGCATTCGACAACTTGTGTTACTTTCGTTCTTTGTAAATTGTTAGGCTTTTGGTTGTTTTACATAAGATTTAGTAAACCTTCAATAAGCGAGTAAAGTGAAAAAATATTTCCTTATAAAACTTACACGGAACTGCAATAACGCCTTTAATAATACGCAATCGTACTGCAAGGCCAGATTCCTTTCTTTCTCGTTCGGCTGCGGTATTTGACCGACAACTTTGCCAGGAGCAGACTCACTTGGCATGTTCGGGTTTTATCAACAGCTGTTTCTGTGGGACATGTGTTCTTGTATGGGGTTTAGCAACTGATTTAACAACTGGATATATTAGTGGGGTTACAAGAATGAGTCAAACGCTGCTAAGACGGTGCTAGAAGTTGGTATTTGCCTTTCACAAGCTGCAAATCTGATCAACTGACAGCTGGATGTCAGACCAACTGGTTGAGATGGCGGAGAACTGGCGCAACTGCTTTGAGGAGGAACTCATTTGCCCTATATGTCTGCATGTGTTTGTGGAACCGGTGCAGCTGCCCTGCAAACACAACTTCTGCCGGGGCTGCATCAGTGAGGCCTGGGCAAAAGACACGGGCAATGTGCGCTGCCCAGAGTGCAACAACGCATACACCCAAAAACCAAATCTTGAAAAAAACATAAAACTGACCAACATTGTAGAAAAGTTCAACGCTCTGAACGTTGARAAAGCTCCAGCAATATTGCATTGCATTCTGTGTAGACGAGGACCTCCTCTTCAAGCACARAAAGTGTGTCTTCGTTGTAATGCACCATGTTGTCAGTCTCATATTCAGACGCATCTTCAACAACCCTGTCCAGCTCCTGGGCATTTACTAGTGGCAGCTGAGGAGGTCAAGGCCTGGAGCTGTCCGCACCATGATGAATACAGACTCTATCATTGTGATGCAGAACAGGTGGCTGTCTGCCAATATTGTTGCTTCTCCAGATGTGCACCTAACCACGGCCATGCAGTTTGTGACGTGGAAGTACGACGCAATGATATCAGGGTGAGTGCTTTAATGTAATATTGCCCCTTGGTCCATTTTTAGACTTGAGAGGTGCTGAGTTCTGTTAACCCAACCTGGTAACTAATGTCATGAATTTGTTTTTAACCCAGTTAAATGCTTCACCCTGATAAAAAAATATTTTTACAAACTTGCCAACTGACTTTGTCAAAGGTATTGACAAATACCTTTTATATGATATAATATACCTTTTCTATACTATCTTTAAACATTTAAAAAAAAGAATTCTCCAAATCACACAATTTTTTAAATGCCTGTTAAGGAAAATACTTTTTGTTATTAAATGCTTGAAAATACTTGATGTTCACATGCTGGAAACCTGCATAATTTTGGGGCAAGCTTTATTTTACATTTACCTGTCTGGTTCTTCTCCAGTAAGAGCAGCAAAGCAAACTTGATTTTCTGCCGAAATTACCCCATCGGGATGTACTCCATCACACAGGAGCAATCCTTATACGCAAAGTGCCTGATGCACTGGTACAATTTGTAATGCATTAACAAATCTTGATCCTTTGTCTTTGTTTAGAGAACAATCTCATATTTAGTGAACTTAGATTCTTAGCTAACAAACACAGAACTGGTAAGTTAACATTAACAATTAGAAGTTTCCATTTGTGTTCTGCTTTTTATACATGTTGGCTATGTGTCATTAACACATGTATTTGTATAAACGACGATGTAAGCAGATTACAACAAATTACAGTAATTACCAACCTGATTTTTGCTTGACTCAAATATCTCACTAATGAAACAGTATCCAGTTTAGCTATAGAGCATCTGGCATGCTTTTCCGTCAACACGCCAAGCAATTGGACCACTATACCATTCTCAGGATGATGGTTGCTTTATTTACTATTTAATAGTTTTTATTTAATTAAAAAATTAATTAAAAACGATATTTCCGGTCATTTAATATGATTGGTTAAGCCTTGTTTGAAGCCATTGTAAATTACTGCGCGTTTTGCTGTTTCTGACGAACTACATTTCTTGGCGGAAGAACATTATTTTTTATCAGTATCAATACATTTTTGTTTCAGTTTTGAACTCTTGCCAGGTAAAGGAAATAACAAGCATAGCAATAGGCCCTGTGTGGTGCTGTGGTTTGCCTTAGATTTAGAGTTAGCTAGTGTGTAACAGCGCCAATTAAATTCAGTTCGTTTAATTGGCGCCGAGTTTTTTCCATTGGACTTGAACAGTAAAGTGTTTTTAAAAGTGTTTTCACATAATTACATGTGAATATAATTAATTAGGCTTACAATAATAATAATAATAGTTTAAATTACAAATAGTGTACATTATGGTACTATTGTTACAGCAGTGATGCAATAAGATCTCTTATAAATGTATTATAGCTTTACACTATTAGCAGTTACTATACTGATGCATTTTTGTTTAGCAACATTTTTTCATTACCAGTACATGACTAATTCAAACTATAAAAGACAACCAAGGTTATTATTTACAGCGAGAACTTTAATCAGAAGAGACACAAATTGTCTAGTACTAAGGATGGGAGTAAACTTGTTTTTAAGAAGTTCCACTTCTTAAATCATTGGTTGTGCTGGAACAACAGAATTCTGCACCATGTCTGGAGAGTTCTATCATATCCTGAGTTTAATGCCTTGCCAGCCAAATGTTACCTCCAGTATAATGAGACTGTCAACACTCCTCACACAGGCCCCTATATCAGGATTTTTTTTTTATTAATAAAGTTAATAGTTACTAGGGTAAGTAAAAAAAAACCAATAATACAAGTAGTCTTATTGTTTAACTTGAGCTTTATTAAATCACTTCAACAAAAAATTGAATCATTTCATTATTCATACTGTTTATGAACTATAATTTAAAAAACATAGTTTGAAAAGTCAAAGTTTGAAAAGTTTAAAGTGAAGTCTTTGATAAGAGTTTGTGTATGTGTGTGTGTTTGTAACTCCACAGAGGGTCTCAACAGAGTACTTGGTTTGAAATGTGCACTGTCTGATAAACTCCACCTACACACATTTTCTTCTTTCCTGTGACATTGCCAAATAGTAGAAAGGAATAATCTGCCTATCCATAAAACAGGCTTTACAGGGTGGCACTGAATATTTATCTCATGTCTTATATAGATAGACAGCTTATGTTGATTTGTCTTCTTAAAGGTTTTCAATTTGTTAAGATCAAGCCAGAAAACATTGTCCTAATATGTGCTATGTGCCAGTAAACACATAGTGTGGTTTTAAAAAATGTGAAACAAAATGTATAAGATAAAATAAAGAAGAAATAATAATGGTGATTTCTTCGTTTCTTCAGATTTATGCAGATTTTCAATGTTTTCATATATTTGTATAGCACTTTTCACCATGCATAGTTTCAAAACAGTTTTACAGAATATGCATGTTACTATGGTACCAGACAAAACCAGAATTGTCTTTGTAATAGTCATATAAGAGGTGATATCATAAAAATAATGTATTTAAGTAGCAAAATTGGTGTGAATTGGTGATTGTTATCATAAAAGCCATTGATTGTTAACGTCATCATATTAACCCCTCTGTAGCAAAAGGCTGATGTCCCTTCTTCCATTGAAGCACACAATATGCTTTTAAGAACATTCTCAGATGATGCTGGGATAACATGGATCATCAGGTTTCTCACAAACTTGTTGAATTCATGCCAGCTGTAATGCATGCTGTCATTAATGCGAAAGGGAGGCATGCCAAATGCTAAAAACACTTCACTAAAACTGTTGTGCTAAATATATCATTTGTAA
>JAZGTJ010011972.1:0-16326 GCA_036877575.1 Botia almorhae
AATTTGGTACCGAACGAAAATGATTTTTTCGATACTCGATAGTATCGAGACGATTCGGTCGGTGCTTAAAAAGTATCGAACTCGATACCCAGCCCTAATTATATGTATGTATTCTACTTGGTATTCATGGTACTATTGCAAATCCCTTATACCCCTGCCCCATACGATGTTATCTTTTATATACCATCTCCATGTAAGCTGGAACGCATATCTTGCTTAACGATTTTGTGGTTTTATCGGTTCAGTCAACCCTATATTCATAAACCTACTATAAACCTACTAGTATATTTATTTAGTCTTATACATCTCACACATATTATTTGCAATAATACCATGAACATGTCTGACATTTGTTCTGTGTTTTTTATATTATTCTTTTTTTTAATATGTAAAGCTGCTTTGAAACAATGTAAATTGAACATTGCAATTGAAAATTTAATTCCATAATGTGAAACAGGATAATGAGTGAGAGAAAACTTGATTTTATCCAATAAGAACAAATTGGATTGTGGAATACAGCTACTGTCCATCTAAATTTGAGTTGTGGAGGTCTAAGGGTCAAGTCTGAGGAGGCTGAAGGTTTATTCTTTACATTCATTATTGGACATGACTTATGACTGTGATTGTTCTTTTACCCGTTGGCTCTGTGGACCGTCCCCCTCATCCTGAGCTCCATCCTCTGTCTGCTCGTAGTTCGGACCTCCGAGGAGCCGGATGCGTTTCTCACACTGTTTTTTAGCCACTGTCAGCTGGTTAATGTAACGTTTCATGTTTCTGGCACGTAACAGGTCAGCCTTAAGAGCTGCAGCCTCTTTACCTTTACTGTCTACAGAGAGAGAGAGAAAGAGAGGTTTCTTTATCATAACTGTAAAGACAGCTGGGAACATGGTTCTGAGACTGACAGGTTCATCATCATGTGACCTCAGCAGACACACAACAGGTTCCATTTAAACTCGCACTGAAACAGACTTTAACAAGTAAGCATGTGAGACAAGACACACTGATAATGTTGTGCATAAGATGATAAAATCCTCTTTTCTGAACAATTCCAACCATTATTTACACCAGCAGGAGTTAAAAAGCTAATTCATGATCCTGCTCAGTCCACTGGACCAAAAAGCAGTTTGTTGTGACTGTGAAGCAGTTTGTTTTCATGCTTGTACAGTATTCCTAAAAAATAATTATTATAGTTATAATAATTTGCAAAGTGCAAATCATTTATTTATTGCATCACTGTTAAACGTAACTACATATTTAAACTTTTTTTTATATTTTATTTGTTTCTTTATAATGTTTAGATATTTTTAGATACATTTAGATAGAGCTGCCTGTGGTATTGGACTAGACTTCACAGCACTCAGAATGAGTCTAGAAATATAAGCAGTCACCGCCAGCCATGTCTGTCACTGGAAACAAGAGGAGGGCAAACATCTCTGCTCTGCTTCCTCTAACAACCTGTCACTCTCACGGACCAGTGGGCGGAGTTAGAAATCTGCCCATAACAGAGCAGCAGGAGACAGAAAACACTACTATAAATAAACAGCCTCTTCCTGACTCTCTACAAGGAATGAAATAACACAAGCTTCCCACAGCGTGAATGAAACCAGCTTTAATAAACCTGACACTGAAACAAAGGCGTGATAATTTAGCTTTATTTCCAATTATATCTGCGATTATAGATATCCGACTCTTATAATCAGCTTTATTGTTTGGTGAAAGAAAAGCTGCTGAATAATATCCAGACAGGGTTCATAAGCTGCACATTATTCTATAAAGCTGATCTGGGAACATGTAAACTTTTTTTGACTGGCTTTTTAAAGAACCCCTGTGAATAAAAACTACAAAATCAAATGAAAATGAACAATTCAGAAACATTTCAAAATGTTAATTAAGAGAAATTACACATTTCTTCATTGCATGGAAGTTGCATTTCAAAGTTCTGACAATCTTGACACACATTTTTCTCACAGTAACCATAGGAGAAAGCATGTGCAGATCGGCTGTAAAGTAAATCTTATCGTGGGTTACTGTAACCCACTGTTTGGAACCAGAACTCATCTACCTCACACCCACTCAGCACCAGGGTCACTGTAATTACCTACCTGCCAATCAAACGGCTAGACGAGGTGAAATGCAGAATAGAAATAGACTTCATTACAGCTTAGGAAAGATCAGAGAAAAGTGTGTGTGTACATGTGTGTGTTGCTGTGCTGTTATAACAGTATCAACTTAAAGTAAATGTTCTTTCTTGACCGCTGACACTGGAAGGTTGTTGCTTCAGATATAAATGACTATTGAATTACATTAAAGAGACTCCATTAAAACATCCTAGCATATGTAAATGAAGCTTAACAGTGGGCTCAGAATGAGTCTAAAGCTTGTATCCAAATCCAAAAATCCAAAGCTTGTAAGACAGTTTCAGATGCTTTCTCAAACTAAGTGAAGACACATGGTAATAGATCATCACCCCAGAGTTCACAGCCCAGACTAGACGTGAGGAGTTTTAAAGGTCATCTTACCTTTCTGTCTCTTTAACTGTGGAATACTGCTGATAGTTGTAGCCTGGATGATCTCCACCACTATCTGATACCTGCAGAAAGAAAACAAAAATGAGAGGAGTGACTTTATTCTTGAATAAAACACACCAGTTAAATTGTGAGTGCTGCTTCACAAAACTCTTTGCCACAACACTAAGGGGGGGTTTTACCAGGGTCGTGCTGTTGTCTATTGGTGTTCTGAATACATTTGAGTACGATTATTATGTTCTGCTGCTTGTGGAGTTTAAACCTGCAACACTCTTGTTACCTGAGGCTTACTCACTACATCATTTATAATCTCTTAGGCTGGTTTCTTATTAACCATTTTTAAATTACCGAAAAGTTTAACCAAATATTGGGCCCTTAGAATCTTAAAAATGATCCTCATACAAAGAAGAAAATCTCTTTTAATTAAATAATGTCTGCAGTTAAACATTACTTCTACTAATCATATTAAATCCTCAGATTTTCAGATTGGGGTTTTAAGGTTGCTCATGTTTCAAGAAGGATATTATGCAATACTGAATGTTGATGTGATGACAACAAATTTTGGAATTTCTAGGATGCATATATGACAATCAGCATACTGTAAATCTTTTTTTAATCCTTTTTTTATTAAAATCTAAAGATTTTATTGGAGCCATTGTTCACATACGCTGAAAGAGGTCAACAGAATTAATGCTAATTCTTCTTCTAGAAAGCAAAAATTTTGAAGCTTCTTTATCTCTCTCTTCAAAATAACACAAGACACAACCCTGACTGTCATTCATTTCATTTCAGAAACCTGGGTGTTTACTTGTGTTACCTAGCAACAACCTCATCACCTGACCCCACGCTTCCTCCTGTTGTCAAAGGAGGTGGCCAATTATGGATGCTCAATTTTCTTAACACAATGCACAACCTTTTCCTGCTCTCCTGCTTATTTAGGGCTCAAACAAATACTGTTTAACCCTTTAGAGACAGATTTAATTCTATATATTTTAGATTTGAAGTTTTAACACTCAAGACTTTACTGTATGTGTTATAGTAAATAAAGAAAACCAGACTTTGTTGTTATGGAAACAATGGGGTTGTTAAACAGTAACGTTAATAACCGTGACATATCCAGATATATGTGAATTAGACATTCCAGATTCACATCAAATATTTTAATTAAACTGCACAACTGCTCTTGTTTGTAAATGTGAAAAAACACACCTTTTATTAGGTGTTAAAAGTGTACTAATTAGTATTTAATCATGTCGGAAAATAAAAATTTTTGACAAGATAAAGTGAGGTCAACCCCAAGAATGGACCAGGACTGGGTCGAGGCAGCAGGGGGTGTTTGGTAAGCCATGAGAGTATCACAGTACATAGCATCATTGATGTAGCATGGTTTTTCGGTTTGGTTTAGAAAATAGTTACACCCCTATTACAAACCTATGAGTTCTTCCTGCCAGAAAATAGCAGAAAATTGACAATAAAAATCAAAGGTTACCTGGGGCTGCCAAACCTTAAAAATGACAGTATGTTGGTAATACATTCCTTGTTCCTTGATTATGAATCCATACATTAGCTTTGTGCTAGTAAAAGCATAGAATTAAAAACAATTTTTAAAACACCGTAAAAGTAGTAAATACAATTTGTGTTCAACACTCTAAAATACAGAGGGAAGTTTATTGTATGCTCATGTCTTGCATTTTCCCTCCTGCTCATTTGAAAGGCATGTTGATCAATTTTACATTTAAGCTAGTTTTAAAGGTATAATGATAAAGAAATTTAGCAAAGCTTGCTTCCCGTAACAGTACAGGACACAATCTATCTCAAGCACAAACCCTTCAGTTGTTTGTTGATATACTTCTCTAAAAAACTGTAACTACAAATACTGAGAATATAATTTTATGCTTTGAAGCTTTACAATTCCTGTTCGGATTTCTCCATCCCAGTGCAACATGAGGCAGATGAATTTTTCCTCTAAGGCTTATCTTACCATTGCAAATTGGGGTCTACAACAAAAACTACAAAAAGTATCTACAGCTACAGTTAAAAAGTACTACAAACAAACCCTGTCCAAACTGAAAAGGTTGTTATCTTTACGATACCAGTCGAGAGAGAAAAACACTATAATGACAAAGCTTTTAGTTCAGAACACTAGAGTCAGACGCTCCCGCCTGACGCCTACCAATCCATCTCTGCCCTGTACGTCTGAGATCCATATGGCTGGAAAGTTTGTCTGAGCCTTTAAATGTCACCGTCTCATGAGTCACGGAAGATACACATCCACGGCTGGAATCCTGCAGAACAAACCTCAAATGACACATTTCTCCTCCGACCCAGCAGATAGTGCAAGCTGAATGACATCAAAAAAAGTAATGACAATGCAGACTTCCGCTTCACCTATTAAAGGAGTAATTCTGCTGATAGAATGTAACAGGAATGGCTTTCAGCGGAACTATTTTCCTAAGATAAATTGGTTCAGATGTTGTGAGATGGTCAAGATGCAGACAGCTTTAGTGAGTCATCCACTACCTCCAGCTTCAAACACACACACACACACACACACAAGGTTTCTATGCTTTCTGAGGACTTTCCACAGACATAATGACTTTCATACTGTACAAACTGAATATTCTATCCCCGAACCCTCACCCTACCCCTAAACCCTAACCCTCACAGAAACCTTTTTGCTTTTACGCTATATTTAATAATCAGTTTCCCTTGTGGGGAACACTGACTGGTCCCCACAATGTTGGTCCATGTGACTTTTAGAATGAATATTAGTGAATAGTAGAAAAACAAGACCACACCCTTGCACACCCAACCTCCACCCAACCGCACACAAAGTTTAATCAAGGTTTTCCACACACGTCTTCTCAACAAGGCACATGATTTCAGGTAGGAGGCTCTGCAAGCTACACTACCAACCCAAAGGGTAAGAAAAAAGGACAGAGTGTGAGAGCGTGAGGGGTGGCTGGGCATTCTGTACCTGAGCTGTTTGAGGAACTGGATGTCAGAACTGCTGCTGATGAGTTTGATGAACTCTTCGTAGGACGGAGCGTACGTGTATGCCTTCTTATGATGCTCATTCACCTGCTCACGGTGTTCCAGCTGAGCCAAAAGCATACGGTTAATGTTGTCTGGATCACTTAACACGTCCACCAATGGCTTTAGCACTGGGGGGAGAGAGAGGGCGGGAAAGAGAATAGGCAATCAAATTCTGGGCAATCAAATCAAAAACATCTAAACTCACGTAAACTTGTCTTGCTGTATGTGTACCATTTTAACTTTTATTAATATTAAAACTATCCTTTTTTCTTTGTCAGGCATATATGCTGCCTTAGAAGGTGTCTGCCTATACAGACAGAATACAAGAGCCAGTTTACCAGATTTGGGAAACTGCTAATGATAGTTAGCGGAATGAGACTATAGCAAAACTGCTCAAACCTTCAGCAGACCTCAATCACAAAAGCTAAAGCTGAATCGCTCAGCTCATTCCTCATTCATGCCAGACAAAGCTGGAGAATGACATCATCTCGCTCTGTATAAAGAGTGGTGACCTGCCAGTCTGAGAGATTTACTCATTTCCTCTAGCATAATCTTACACTATAAAGAATTCTGGCAGCATTCTGAATTTCATTCAGAAGCTGTTATGTTTAAAGACACAAATAAACCTTTTCAATACAGATATTTGGTATATTCTTGGGTCATACTTTTTATTTGTATAAAAGTAAATGTTCATTAAGTGTATATGTCACTGTGGGTCATCACTATAGCATAATATTACACAAATGCAGAATGGCATTTGACTGTGTGTAACACACTACAAACATCTGTCTGCCTGCCTGTCTGTCTGTCCCTTTCTCTCAGCTACCTGTCTGTCTTTCTGTAGCAGCCTGTCTGTCTATATGGCTGTTTCTTTCTCTCCAACAGCCTGACTATTTTCCTGTCTGACTCTCTCCAGCAGCCTGTCTGAATATCTCATGTAATAGATGCTCATATTAATTTTTAATGGCAAATCTCAGACAATTACAATCACACAATCAATCTGGCACTCACTAAAAATCTTGGAATCAACTTTGCAAGTGTTTCTGAGAAAAGGACAAATTCATATTGTACATGGAAACAAGAGCATCACTGAACAAGCACAACTAAGCTCCGAACAGACAACCATTTCCTCCAGTCAGATTATAAAATTTAATACAAGCGATTAGAACATTAAAGCTTAAGACCAAAAATAGTTTTCTCAAAATCGAATTCTTAGTTATGACAGTGACTCATTCTCAATTAATGAAGTTTTCCTCTGGTAGCACGTGCAGAATTATAGAAATGTTTAGCACTCAAGCACCAAAATTCTAGATCTCATTCTGATTTCTAGAAAGCAAATTGTTATAAAGACCTTTCTGCTTTCAACCATACACCAAAATACAGAATTCTCATTAAACCACTAAGTAGAGATCAGCAAAGTTTAATTAAGTTTTTGGCTCTCTGACATGTTGCTTTGTAACAGTGATTAGAAAGATTCAATTAGCTTTTGTGTGCAAGTTTGTTACCTCATTGTGTGTTTTTGTTAGACAAAGATCCTTCACAAAAACTAGTCTCATATGCTTACTTTAATAAATATATCATAATTTGCTTTGTGTTATAAACGCAAAACAACTGATAGCCTCTCCACAACATCTTCACACTGATCCTAAGGTGGTCTGGGAATTTTTTAATGAGTTGTTATGTAGTTTCTAAGGTGTTCTGGGTGGTTGCTAGGGGGGTTTCCTACTGTCTAAAGTCAAAGCAGCTGAAGTCTCTGTGTTATCATTTACTTTTCCTTTCCTTTTTTAATGCCATGCTCTTTGACTATGGCCTCTGTGAGAACCAGGTTTAGTCATTCAAAAACAAAACTAAATAAGATATTTTAAATCAATTGCTTGTAATAAGTTTAATACTGTTTTAGGGGTGCATTCAATTGAGTTGCTTAAACACACTTCCTCTTTAATGGAAAGAACTTTAATGTTACCTTTGGTAGCAACAACCTCGACCAGCAGGAGGCGCAAACTGTGAGAGCTGGCATCTCGCACAGGCAGCAGCCGCAGCAGAAGCAGTCGGGCGCAGCAGCGCAGGAAACGCAGCTCCTCATCAGAAGTGTGCAGACACGGATGCAACGGAAAGGGTCTTGGTACATCCTCCAGCCTGCAGAGAAAACGTGAATGAGAAAGGTTTTAAATTTAAAAATGAGAGAAAGGGAAAATGTGGAAGACAGCAGGATGAAGATCCACACATTGATCGCAGCTCCACACACTGATCGCTGAGAACACACAGATGAAGACATGAAAAACACTCATTACTGCCTTTAAATCCATCAGCACACAAACAAACTCCATTACTGGATAAATTAATGCATCCCAAGATTGAGAATATGCAATCTATGCTACTTTAAAAAAGCTAAAACATAAAATGGTTTTGATTAATGTTTATTTGATTAAAACATAATTCCAGTAATTCTATTTTTCATTCCTGATGACTTTACATTCATGCATTTGGCCAACGCTTTTATCCAAAGCTATACATTTTATCACTATGTGTGTTCTCTGGGACTGGAACCCATGACCTTTTAGCTGCTAACAATGCTATACCAATTGAGGTACATATTATTATTTCTATTTTCCCAATATTAAACCGTATTTAAGAATGAGTAGGCGTGTCTGATCCTTGACATTTACATTTTGGTATCAACCAGCGGTTACTTAGCATCAGAGAGTCATGTGTTATGAAGAGTCTCACCTTGTGTTAGCAGCCTTGAGGTCACAGAAATGTGTGTGCAGGGTCTTGACCGTGTCATTACAGACTAAATTGACCACGTCCACCTCGGACAAACGCATTCGCAGCTTTTTGGTCATTTCCCAGAAGTCCTCTGACAACATCTGGTAGAGCTGGCCCTCATCTTGACTCAACGGGACATACCATGAAAGAATGTAATCCCTGTAGCTGTAATCAAACACTGCAGAGAGAGAAATAATTACTGATGCTGCATGTTACAGGTGAGTGGGGTCTCGGGGCATATACAAAAAAAATTTAAGAGTAAAAGCCCCCTAAAACACACTGGAGCTTAATCAATCATCATAGGTCAGCAAATATCTGCCTCTTGTTTTTATGAACTACATTAAGTGCAACACTGTAACTGCACATCATGCTGGAATACGTTTGATTTTTCAACATTAAGTGAACACACAGCAGTAAGACAGCAGCCTGTACAATCAAGATGCAGAAAGTGCAAACATTTAGGTTTTGTGTGATTCTATTTTGTCACATACCAAAGCAACAAACAGAGATTGTTATCCAAGAATGAAAATCTACTCAAACTGATCAATATTCAGATACATTTAAAGACAACTGCTGCCACACACACAGGTGACAGATGACATAAATTTGATGCCAATCAGGGGATTATAAACAACTGCAGACCGATGCAATAAGTGTCAGATGACGACACACTCCTGCAGCCCCAGACAGTCACACTTTATCGACCCCGGAGGCAAAGCAGTCTGCAGGAACACCTTTTGTGCATCAGTTCCTAAAATCTCGGTTTGCAGGCATTTTTTCCTCAGCCTTAGGCAAAACTATTTATAGCCTCTGTGACCTTATAAAATGTGCTGACTTTTACCAAGCTGAACATCAGGAAGAACCACTCAACTCTTTCCTCTCATTCCTCAGGCATCTTCCTCTTCTTAAATGACAATAGAAAATATGCCAGACTAAAATCTGTCCTGCACACTCACACAAGAGCTGCAAATAAATATGCTATGTTGTCAAACCTGCTGATGAAGGAGTCTCTTGCTGTTTAACTGTGATTTAAAAAAAGACCCACAATCATATTGGGGAAAGCTGACATCTTAATCACTATGCAGTTGCTACATTTAGGATTTGAACAAATTCTGTAAGTATAAGCTACACTACAGTGGTGCTTGCCACAGCAATCATCACTAATGAGAATAAAAACCCATTTAATTTGCTAAACAAATAACTGTTGAGAATGCAGAAGGAAGTGTTGTCTGAGTCAGACTAAGAGAACAGAGATGAGCTTCACTGAACATTACTCTGTCACACGAACTGTCAGAACCTTGGTGTTGAGGCAAACTATACTGTTAAACATCTCGCAAAGACAGATATTTTCCAGAATACAGCAGCAACAACAAAAAAAATCTATAATTACCCAGCATTCCTTTAGGCAGGACTGAACCAGGAAGAAATGCCATCATGCAAGCATTACTTTACAGCTGCTCTTAAGATTAGGAATTTAAACACCTCTGCATTTGAAATTAGCGACACATCAAACTATGTGGTGATCATAAAAATGTAAAGCATGGGCTCTTTTGACTTGAGCCAGTAAACAAACACTCAAACACCTTTAAATCGTTGTGGTATGTCAAGAAAAATCTATAATTAAAAGAGAAATATAAAACAGAAAGTGCTCTTGCACTTTGCAAAGGCAATCTGAGAGAAAATGCAGAGGTGTAACAAATAGATGCACTGTGCTTTACAACACATAATTTTTATGAGATGTCTGGATGTGATTTTTTCACAAATGTGATCATGCAGATGGTGCCACTTCCTCTTTCAAACCAGCAGATGGAATAATAATTCATATGTAAAATTATGGTACACTGACAGTACAATATTATATAAATATGTGCCTAAGTGCAAGCATAAATTCTTGCACTATGATCTTAAATCTATGGTAATTGTATCACTCACTTTCACTCACTTTCTTAGTCAGAATCACGGTCATTCAAACACTTTAAATGTGATAAATCTTCAGATTCACAATATTACATTTAATTCTTTGAAGTGAGAGCCGAAGGGCTATGTCAGAGCCTAAGCTGGCTGGATGGAGCTGCAAGCAGCAAAAATCAAACAGTAATGTAAATGTTAACCTGAACGATAGAACCATCTGCTGTTTCAAAGAAAGTTGCACAGCCTTATTTTTTAGAAAAACAAACTCAGAATCTCATATAAAGCATCTCTTGTAAAACACAGTACATTTATTTTTTACATCACTGCATTTTTTCTTTAAACGCATTTTGTATTTGTAAAGCACTTTCTGTTTGTTTGAGAGCTGAGTTTCCTCTGCAAAAAAGATTGCATTTGTTTGCAAAATGATGGATATGTTGGTTTAGTTTTGCCACAATTTTAGCTCCATATTGAAGCCAAAACACAGTATGTACTGCACAGTATTCCATTACAAAGAGATCTGATATTTTCCCTGGAAATCATCTGCTTGCTAGCAAATTCAACACTTATGTCTTCTGTTCTTTATGTGGAGTCAGTTTGTCCCATTAGACTTAACTATGCATCATGTAAAGTGATTTACTCTGTCTATTAAACCTAATCCTGGGTCAGTAATGCAGCTAGTTAAGCAGCTAATGGTTCATGTGCATTGCATAGGCGGATGACATTAAAACCTGACAAGAGGTCTGGTTGGATTTTGGAACATAAACTTTACTATTACAACTGCTCATATAACCCAAACCACAGAACTGAACATTAGAAGGACTCTGGGATGGGTTCTTCTGACCTGGGCAAGAAAGCAACCACTTAGCATCTAGCAATGCCCTGGCAAGGGACCTAACAGTGCATCACTGATATTTACAGACAAGCCAAAAACATCATGCTTTACATAAAGAAGTTGTTTTGCAGCCATTGAACTGTGAGCAGCAGAATCCAATGTGTGTGTATTGTAGAGAAACGCGTGTGTGTGGTCCGTATAAACGAGGGTTTGTCACTGGTATCAGGGTGGTCCACGTCATCTCTTAGCTTGTAACAGAGTCTCCAGTGTACAAAGCACTAAGAGATAAAACTACGTAATAAAGCTCAGTATTGTAATAAATCCCTACAAAACAATTCGTCACAAGCTGTCAAAACAGAGCAGCTGACTTTTTTACATGTTCATGTTAATCGCAGTCATGTAATAGCTGTATCAGGTCATATGACCAGAGATGCACATTTTGTGTGTTTATACCAAACACGAAACCTTCACCCCATGACATCATACACTGTGATGTAATCCAGCTAAAAGCAATTCTAAGGAGATATGTTCCATCAGAAAGCTGCAAAACCAACAAGTTTGAATAAGACTTGAGGAAGTGCTTAAAAAGTTCTGTAAAGCTAACATTGTAGCACTCTTGTAGGTTAATTTACTGGATGTAAAGTACGCATACTGCAAGCCTGCAGAAATCAGGCCAATGCTTTATGAGGCATAAAAGTGGTCTATAAAGAAGGATCAATGCAATCGGTGTGTGTGTCTGTGTGTCCAAATGTTCCCACAGGGAGAGTAACACATGAAATCACCTACATACTTCTCCACAAAGAATTTAGACCCACTAAATCAAACTTAAAAAAACATAAAGTAGAGACCAAATGTTTATGTGATAAACTACACATGTGGTTACTCTGTTAGGATACCTGTGTGAACTAAAACTCTTGTGACTAAATGGTTAAACAATTTCAGAAAAGTGAAGTTCTAATAAAGGCTCTAGAAGCATTCAGTGTGGTGTTAGTGTATGAGTCACTGTAGGACCTGCTGATGTTCTCTGATCTGCGGCTAGAATCCTCAGCACTAAGATTTTACAGTCTGATTCGGAGCACAGGTACACAAAGTCAGCGTCATGACTCTCAGACATCAAGGGTGAAATACCTCAAGGGCTGCCGTGTGCTAGGCAGACAGACTTTCTGTTTTATTTACATTTAAGCATAGACCATCTAAAGAGACCATCTTAACTGTTCCAAAAACATTTACCTCACCTTCACATCTTTTCAAACCCGCATCTCTTGGGAAGTTTTAAAAAGTTTTTTCAACACTGTTTATCTGTACAATGAAAACAAACACTGGCCAGAGACCGTCATGACTGAGAGAGAACCATAACATCATAAAAGCCATCAGTCATTGATTTCAAAGCTGGGACTACATCCTGATATACTACATTTAAAAATGCTCATGTGCTGAAACTATTTAAAAGCTCCATTTTTAGTCAATTCTTATTTCTTCTATCAGATTTTGTGTTCCACAGAAGAAAATCATGCATGTTCAGTAAGAGGTGAGAGTCAATAAATGATGACAGAACTATTCCACTGAAGATTGAACATTATTCCAAATGGTTGAAAAATAAGATTCTTGTAGAAAACAGGAATGAAAACAGACATGGAAACTAAAAAATACTTTTTTATTATGAAATGTTATTATAATCAGTCATGTAACTATAAGAAAACACAACCACTCCATGATTTCAGAATTTGCTTGAAAATGTTTATGAGACTTGGCCAAAATAAAGGTTCTGAAATCTGTTTTTAAACTCAGTGGGGGGATCAGGGAGTGATCAACAAGACTGATTCCTAATCATGTGTACCATATATTCTGAATGCACAGTTGGTATATCCTGAATGCCAGTTTAGATAGAAATAGTAAGATTTTAATTTCACAGTAGTTTCCATCTGAGCTGTGATTTTCTTTCATTTCAATTAAAGAAAGACAGCAGCCAATTTCATCATCAACACAGACAAAACGATTTTGTATTTCTCAGTTATTGGGACAGATTGGATGGCTGCTTGAACCATCTCTCTCTCCCTCTTTCTGACAGGTTGTCACACTTCACACTGTGCTCAGTGCGCATTACCCTGATTGCTATGAATGGAAGATTTCAACATGAAATTTGCTCGTTAATTTTCTTGTCTTTTAAGAGAGCAGTTACAGATGGTGATTCTGTATGATGGTCTGGCTTGTAACAAATAATTTTAATGTTTTAATGATCCAGCACCGTGATTTCAGACCAATCACTCATCAAACAAGGACTAGTTATGAGTCAGACCGTCTAAGCTTAGAGAGTGCCAATTTAAACACATAACCATTCCTGTTTACACACTGATGTCACAGGCTAATGTGTGCATCACACACAACAAACACAGCAGAGAAAACAAAGCAGTTAACCCACTATAGTCTGTGGATTTTTATGGATGCCAGCGGCAGAAAAACATACCTTCTTTAAGAGCTTTGTCCACATTAAGAGACACTACAACCCTCCTGGTCTGAGCTGAATCCAGCAGAGGCACACAGAACCGGCCCTGAGAAGAACAGACAGATGCTCAACTATCAGACAATAAATTACTCATGACAGCTACACATAACATGCATTATACAGGAAACCATATGTAAAGAGCCATCTAATAGTCATTTTAGTACAGTACAGTAGTCAGTTTTAAGGGTAAAGGTCAATTCCTAATATGAAAGCAGTCTTTTATATATAAATAAAATGGGGCATACTTCATACATGTAGCTGTGTTGTGAAACAAATAGGTTAATCTATTTGTCTTTAGGTGCAATATTTATCCTTTTGTAGGTACTTTCTGTATATTCCAATATTTGTAAAATCTCATAACACTTGTCTGTCATTTTTGGGTCTAACAGCAAAAAGTTAGGAAAATGATATAAGAAAACAAAGGCTATTTAAATTTTTTTTAATTAGGATTATTTAATTTTTTATGATTAATGTAATTTTTAAAAAGACATTACAGTATAGTAAGGCCATACAGTACACACCGACATTATTTGTTACACTGGCTTTAATATTTGTCAAAAACAAATACATTGAAATAAAATATTTTACTCTAAAACTGTAAAAGGACATACTATTGAAATCGAACAGTAATCACCATTGAGAATTATTAAAAGTAGTACAAAAATAAACTCCAGTTACTCCAACTATACTGATAAGCTTTTAAGTGGTTAATAGTCCAGAACGCCACAATGCAAATAATTTTTATACTTTTTCTTACAAATGTATATTTCAGGTGCCACTTTTGTTACTATTTTAATCACCTATTAGCATCTATCAATCTATGTGATTGTGTTATCTATCCATCCCTCTGCTTTCAGAGTACAATATCCCCATATCTATCCATTAGTCTTCTAATTGCGTTATATTATCATATTCGAATACTCTTCTAAACCATGCTTTTAGACACACGAATTATGTCTAAATAATTATGATTATGATGTGAATTACCAATAATTTGTCGAATAATTCCACTAGCTGCTGTGACTGTCTCTTTGTCGTGTTAAATTTACTGACTTTCTGGGCGCTCTTCTTCACCAGAAGCCCAAAGCTTCCCAGCAGGAAGCAGAACACCGCAAATGACACATAAATAAAGAGTTTGAGGATAAACGAAGTGAGCGTGAGTGCTCCAGACCCGAGCTGGAAGGCGAACACCGCCGCCGCGATGCCGAGAACCAGAGAGGGGTAAACGGCGCTGGGCATGAGGACATTCGATCGACTAATGCTGCTGCTGCTTTGGCCATCAGGAGGATGCATGTTGCGACTTCTGAAAATGACATTTCCTCACACGTGCATGACAACAAAAGAAAGATAGCATGCCATTTGAGTTCAGATTTCAAGCGCAGATTTCACTCATCAAAAATGCATCAAATTCAGAGGAAAAACGCATAAGATCCAAGCTTGGACGCACACTTGAGGCAGAAATAGCACATCCTAATGTATATTTGATAGCTGCATTTGTAATTAAACCATAATCCAGTATTGGCGCAATTGAATTTACATGTTGCGCTTTGGCGGCTACGATTGTTACAATGTTTTATCTGGAACATTACTGTACATCTGAAACATCAGTGAAATTTCAGGCGGTTACATTTGTTACACGTAACACCAACGCAACCAAATGAATCAGTGTAACGTACACGATGATCAGTCATATAACCTGGTTGGCTCTAGGGCAGCTTAAAGGGTTGCTAATTCAAATCCTCCACCAAATGCACAAGGCGCATTCAAGTACACTTAAAGGACGGCAAGTTATAGAAAACAGCTCCGATGTCTTACAAAAAGCCCATCCAAATATATCACATCAGCAATAGAAGACTGGCAGCATTCAAGTCCAATATGAATACAAACACCAGCGGCATCGCCCGATGAAGTTTACAAGCCTCGAATATGAAACAGCCCAGTACGATTCTTAACCACTGCAACTCATAACTGATCAGAAAAATGTCCATAAATGAAACTTAAAATAATCCGTCGTGTTGACGTGCGCGCTCGCCTGTTCAGATCCACTTCTGCCTTTCTGAAGAATAATTTGCTCACCCTACTATGGTGACAACAAGGCTCATGAATATTAAACGAGTAGCGTGACGGTAGCTTGTTAGGCCTACCTGAATGTCTGAAAGCCAGACGTAAGCATTTGTGTGGGCGGTAGTCAGTGGGCGAATAAGCGAATCGTATTATTATAGATAATGAATATGAATAAGTCACGTGAATACGCGCCAGCAGGAAGCAAAGCCATAGAAAGAGGGTGCTTTTCAATATCCCTCCTCCGTCCTCCATCCTATGACCCGGAAACCGATCGAGCTCAGCCATCTTGTAGGACATCTCAATTCTCTAATTGCATCATGAGGAGGCGAGGATCTAGGAGTTAGGAGGCTTCCTAAGGAGTCTTGAGCGAGGATACACAGATGTATCCTATGCGGAAGTGTTTATCGACTTAACGTTGATGCACGTATAAATTCTCCTCCCCCTTCACATCTGCACCGAGCACAGCTGTTTTTAGTTTGTAATCTTGAATGTGCAAAGAGATATAAAGCGGAGGAAATCTCTCCCTCCTTTGTCGCACTCAGCAGGGCACTGTATCTGTTTGATTGTGAACCTTTCTTGATCAGGTAATAAACCTTTGAAAGCAATTGTTCGATTTGTCTTTATTGACGGAGAGTCTCCAGCAAGATTTTGCTCCAACATATGTATTATGCATGAATTCATATTTAAAT
>JAZGTJ010011973.1:0-16325 GCA_036877575.1 Botia almorhae
AAGTCAGTAATATGATATTCAAATCTGTCTGTCGCTAAATATTTTTAGTTTGTTACTGTTTTACTCTGCACTTTATCTAAACTTTATCACTTGCCCCCTCAGCTTGCTTATTGGAGCCCCGCGTGCGAAAGCACTACCCATTCAAAAAGCCAATATATCTGGAGGTCTGTACCGGTGTAAATTTACCACACAGCCTGATGACTGTGAACGCATCTCTGTTGACATAGAAGGTCAGTTTATGTCAGTGGTTTATGTCAGTTATGTTATCTGTTACTTAAAAAACCACTGGATTTGGTGATAATAAGCACAGCCCTCTGTATTCATTATTTAATAATGTCAGCAGTGTAAGTATTTAAAAGAGCCGGTATTATTCTAAACTCCCTCCTTTACACTGGAAGATCGACCAAAGGAGCGGGCAGGAAAAGACCACAGAGAAAACCAATGGCTGGGTGTTCGTGTGCAAAGTCAAGGTCCAGGCAAAAAAGTAGTGGTAAATAATTGTTTTGTGATTGCATTATGGATATAAAAAGAGGTAATAGTTAAAGGTACCCATATAATGTGCTATATTATATGTACATGTTTTTTACACTGTTTAATTTATATATGGTGTATATTCAGACTTGTGCTCACAGGTATCAGGATTGGAGTTTCAGCAATCAGTTGGTATTGGGCAGATGTTTTGTCATGGAGCAAGATCTTAAATTAGAGGCGGGCGGTGAGGACACGAGGATGTTTTGTAGGAATCGACCGGTAGAGAAGCACATGTTTGGGTATTGTCAGCAGGGTCTCTCTGTAGCATTTACCAAAGACAGCAATTATGTCGTGTTTGGAGCTCCAGGGGCCTATGAGTGGAAAGGTACTACAAAGCTTTGAAGACAGATTTGATTTTATTGATTAACATTACATTTTGATAATGTAAAACTACACATTTATAGCTTGGTTTTGTTATATTGTAATGCAAAACTCAACAACAAATGCTAAAAAAGTATATTATATATACTTAATATATTGTCAATATTTGTTATATAATATGGTTAATAGTATAAAATAGAGTAATAATAGAGAGTATTGTATTTATGCTTGTGTGTTTTCCTCTTTATTCCTAAGGCACCGTGCACATGGAGCCTGTTCATGATTTCTCTTTAGAGACCTATGAAACAGGAGATCAGTATCGGTTTCACGAAGACCTTATTCCTCTCGGCATCAGCAGCTTTTTAGGTGCTCATTCCCAAAATTAACAATCCTCTTGTATAAATGGAAATCTATTCATTAAGTTACATCTCAATCTTTACATGTAATCCTTTCACTAATGTAATGCAGTAGTACATTACACATTAGAATACATCAGCAGCTATAAAAATATAATAGTCTTTACATAAGGAATGCACTTTTCTTTGTCATTTTGAGATTATGAAGTTTGATGTATGTGTCCTGTGACAGACTGGCCATCTCTCCAGGGTGTTTCTTAGCCTGAGATTGCTGGTATAGGCTCCTGAAACCCTCTTTCTAAAAACTTGATCATTGATCATTTTGGTCTGTTTGTTTAATAAATTTTTTTTATCATAATAATTTGCACAAGTTTTTAGAGGGGATTGTTAAAAACTACACTGGTTATGACTTGCACCCCTTGCGTAAGCATTGCAAGAGTTTTTGGCACAAAAAGACTTACTGTTTACTTTATTATGTGCTTTCCCTCTGTCTTCTCTCAGGCTTTGCTCTTGATAGTGGGATGAACCTTTTCCGGAAAGGAGAGCTGAATGTTGTGGCAGGGGCTCCACGCTCAAACCACAGTGGAGAGGTTGTGCTGCTGAGACCCGATGACAAAACAGAAGCAAAAACCCTGAAAGTAGAACATATTCTTCAGGGTCCAGGTTTGGCCTCCTCCTTTGGCTATGACCTTACCGTGCTTGATCTAAACGCAGATGGGTGAGTCCTCACTAGAATCAACTTCATGTGTGACTAAACAGGATGCATAAAATTTGATTTGAGTAATCAGGGCAATAAACAACTCATATTATTCTATATTGGAGATGACAGTTTGAGTAAATGTCCTCATTGCTTCAGGTGGGATGACCTTGTTGTGGGCGCACCCCAGTTCTCCCTGACTGACATGGACAAAGATGTGGGAGGTGCTGTGTATGTTTACATTAACAAAGGTGGACGATGGAATCAAATTGAGCCAGTGCCTCTCTATGGGAAAAGGGATTCCATGTTTGGTCTAGCTGTGGAACATACTGGGGACATCAATCAAGATGGATACCAAGGTTGATAGAAAGTCTTCTGTCTTCTGGGCTATAGTTTTACATTGCAGTTGGATGACCACTGATCTTTTCTGATAGATTTTGCAGTTAGTTCTCCCTATGAGGATTCTGGAAAAGGTCGAGTGTATGTGTATCATGGTTCACCTGCGGGCTTCCACCAAAAACCACAGCAGGTGGGTAAAATATCAGCTATCGCAGGGATTACTTTGTCTTTAATGATGTCAAGTTCTTTAAAACCATATAGATGCATGAATGTGACCAAACAAGCTTATTTCTGGCTTTTTCCATCCTTTATGGCAGGTTGCATTTAGATTTGTGTTTTAAAATGTCCATCAAAAAACCATAAAATTTTTTTGTAGGTTTTGCATGCAGGAGACGATAATATCAAATTGTTTGGCTATTCTTTAGCCAGTAATATGGATGTGGACAGCAATGGCTATCCAGACCTTGCTGTGGGATCACTGTCAGATTCTGTACTAGTTTACAGGTCAGTTTCTAATGGTTTCTTAAAGGGCCAGTACATTCAAAAACATTCGTTTACTCAACCTTGTAACATTTCAAACCAGTATGACTTTCTTTCTGTGTAACACAAAAGCAGAAATTCAGCAGAAAGCTTAGCTGTTTCTTTGCATACAATGATTGTAAAAGAGGGTGTCTTCAGTGCCCATTCACTCTCATTGTATTTATTGTATATCGTTTTCAGTGAGGGCAGACACTTTGTCTGTGTGATATACACCAATTTAATTTAGTAAAATTTATGGATTCTGTAAAGTTCTGAATACTAATCTTACATTTTCTTTTTAAGGGCTAAACCCATAGTGAACATAGAAAAGAGCTTAACATTAACACCCAATAGTATTGACTTGAAAGCACAGGACTGCAAGACAAATCCATGGTGAGACAACAGCATAATGTGACACATCCAGATAGTTCAATCTTTGTGTTCTGTCTGTGGCTTTTTAATACGTCTTCTAATGAAAATCTTTCAGCATAATTACAGCACACTCCTGCTTTTCTTACACTGCGCAGCCAGCGACATACAATCCCAGAATGAGTGAGTCCATTCCCTGTTTTCCATACAGCATTCCTAAGTATCTAAACAATGGTGAATGCAGCAATATCTCCCAGAGCTAACTGTATGAGTCATTCAGGCTGGGTGTGGTTGTCAAACAGCTGCATGTTAAGGCAAATTCTTTCACCTTGCTTTGTACATTAGGTATCATAAATTATTTAGCATACAGCATAAATTAATCACTTCATGAGATCAGAGTTTATAAATATACTGTTGTTAATTGTTAATAGTTCACAATGGACCAATAATTAACAATTGTTATTGTATACAACATTTAATGTAAAGACTATAGTAGTATTTTGAGAACATAACATTAACCAAAATTAATAAGCTGTAAATAAAGTGTTGGTCTTTTTTTTAGTTCATGTTAGCTTTTGTGTTAACTAATGTTAATGCATAAACCATAATTTTATAAAGAATCATATTAATAGTAACCTTTCTGCAGGGGTCAAGTACACACTAAATGCTGACACAGTGCGCAGAGATCGCGGTCTTGCTTCACGGGTGGTCTTTGTAGATCCTGCAGAAGGAATCTACGAACTGCCCAGCCAGAACAAGAAACAGTGTGTCCAGACCAGGTTCAGGCTGCTGGTACTTTAACTTATTCTGGTTTGCAGTTAAAATCTGATATCATACTTTTAAATGATTGTTTAAATGAGGTGTTGAGAAAAAACTTGGTTATGTGTTTTGTTTTAGGGAGACATCCAGGACAAGCTAACAAGCATTTCCGTTGGCCTATCTGTTTCTCTGCCACCTGACAGTCCAAAACAGACGGTTAAAAGCCTTCCAGCCCTACAGCCCATTCTCAACACTCTGCAAGAAAACACAACCAAAGCTGAGGTAAATGCATGTTAGAGGGGTCAAATAACACAGCAAAATCTACCATATGACTTCCTGCGTTAATGCCAGTATGTACTCTTGCTGTAAACATGGCTTTCTTTATCAAGTACTGTAATAGTGGCAATTTTTTTGGTTTCTCAGTTGATCTTCATGAATGCTGGCTGTGGAAGAGACAATATCTGCCAGAGTAACCTGCAACTCCAGTACAACTTCTGTACCAAAGACCAACACCAAGACAAGTGCACCCCACTAACCATGTAATACTCAACAAATCAACAGCAATGCTTTGGCTTGTGCATGTATCCACATTTCAGAATTTGGCAGATGGATGATAGGTAGATTTTCTAGAGTCTTTTTTCTAAAGAAAAAAGTACACATGATTAATAGCTATTTTTATTAATTAGTTATGTTACTGTAGCCCCAAAACTTGCATGTACTGGCAAACCTGGAGCACTTCATTTGAATATACTGAACTCCAAAGTATGTAAGTCCGATTAAAAGGTATTAAATAATCAGAAAGTAGTTACGCAATGCATCTGCTACATTTTGGCACATTTTCAACCTTCTTGTAAAATCTTGTAAACAGAAGTGATTGTGCGTGTCTGTTAAAGGGAAAATGGCTTGCCTGTCATCTCTCCTGGTGATGAAAATGTTGCCCTGGAGGTTACTGTAACCAACACAGGTGGAGATGATGCACATCAGAGTCAACTCGCTGTGAAGTTTCCAGACTTTCTGCCCTTATCATCAGTTGTACTTAAGGAAAACAGTGTGAGTCTCCTACTCATACCTAATACAACAAATGTAACCATTTTAAAGGGCATTGTCTGTTATTTTTGACAAAACTGTTTAAACAAATCTGTGTAAGAAGGTTTTCTGTTTGTGTGAAGCTTAAGATGATTTTTAGTTTTTTTAAGCTTTTTACATGTAGGTATTTGATATTGTTTTAAATCACTGCGCAGGTACCCCAGGTGCTGTGTAACCCCAATGAAAACAGAACACTGGCAAATTGCCAACTTGGAAATCCTTTTAGAAGAGACTCAGAGGTAAGTGGATGGCATATCTAGTTTATTCTAGGTCGTCAAATGCGTTTTCTGTCTATAATCAGTGATACTATTCTAATACAGGTTCTCTTTAACAATGATAGGTTTCGTTCTTTCTGATACTAAATACAGACAGGCTGTCCTTGAGAGTAACAGGCGCTAATGTGACTATGTCCCTTAAAACGTGAGAAAACTCTAGTCTTTATAAAATGTTCAACTTTATAACATATTTTTAGTATGGTACCAGCAGCCATGCATTGTTTTTGGGTTTGTTTATTTTAGGATAAGTGTTCAAAATATACCCCAAGTTAATGCAGAGGCAAAAATTGTCTTTGAAATGCATCTGGAAGTCTTTGGGTAAGCCATCTTAAATACCAGTACAGTTGTTTCAAAAAGTTCTGTTTCAAATGTGTTTTCAGTGCTGTTCCCTTTGCAAAAAAAATGAATGACTTATCTGATTTTTTTTCTCTTTTTATGTGATGTATTTTTATGATGTATTTCTTTGTAGTGCTGCTAAGCCATCCCAGCTCTTTTTTGGAGGAGAAGTGAGAGACGAAAAAAGTATTAAATCAGAAGACGCTATTGGTTCATTGGTCCAATATGAGTTTAGGGTTGGTATCTAAGTGGAACTCTCAAAGCCAGTCTAACAAAACAAGCTCTATAAAATACAATCAAATTATTATACTATTTATTGTCTTTTAATAACTTAATTGAATCTAACAAAATTATTACTTTCAAGTCCGCAATAACGATTTACAGTGATACATTTACATTTATTTAAACCCTAATGCAAAATAAATTTCAATAGCTTGCCAAAAAGGAAGGCTTTTGTCTCTATGTCTGTAAAAGTACATCATTGAGTCTATAAACCTTGTTAATTTTGTGTCTCTTGTGAAATTTCACATTGTGGTTTAGATTAGTAACATTGGCCGTCCTCTGAAGTCATTCACTTCTGCTGTGCTGAACATCCAGTGGCCTAAAGAAACTAAAGAGGGCAAAAGGATTCTGTACCTTGTGCAGGTCACTGGCCGAGAACAAAAGATAATTCATTGCACACCTTCAGATGAGATCAACTCACTCAAAAATATCAAGGTAATCTTTGGCATATAAAGTTACACAACTCTGTTAATTATTTAAATCAGCTGCCAGGTCCATTTTACAGCCTTCTTTATATGCTATAATATTGTTTATTGACTCCAACCCCAGGGATACTGCACATTTTGTGTCTCCTTTATATAACCAATTGATTTGAATCATCCACTTATTATCAGAGATATCAATGAACTGATCTGGATGTGTCATATAAGGGAAAATAATATGTAGACCAGAGTTGGGGACCACTGTTATAATACACACCTCAGGCTCAGTGATAGTGGTTTCTGGCATTGTGGAGTCACTGAAGTTTCCTGTGTCAAATCTTAAGGTTTTATCCAGAGGAAGGCGTGAAGTGGAGCGTGAATCTGATCTGGAGGCTCTCAGCACGGATAACGGATTTCTGTCCTTCTTTGGAAACTCAAGAAAGTACAAAACCCTGGTAATTTTATTGACGTTTCTTTGTACAATAGTATAATGGTTTCCTTTTTTGCACGTGGTGCTGAGTTCTTGTAATCTTTTATATCAATGTTTCAGACGTGCGCCGATGACCTAAAATGTGTGGAGATCAGCTGCCCTCTTCAGGCAGTGGACAGTACTGCAGTTATCGTTCTTCACTCTCGCATATGGAACGGTACTTTTATGGAGGTATGTTTTTAAAAGGGTGGGAAAAGGCATAGAGAATATAAACAGTGTTTACCACCAGTTACTGTCGTAAAATCTTCTCAAACACGACTCAGGTATTTTATCAGCTGTTATTAATGAGATAATTGAGTGTAATATGGTGTACTTTACAGGAGTATAGCTCATTGAACTATCTGGATATTGTACTGGATGCATCTCTAAGACTTAATGGAACTATTGAGAATATTGGGATCCGGCCATCTCAGACTAAGGTTAAGTATCCTTTAAGATTAGTATTGAAACATGTATTGAAACCATACATAGTAACAGATGATAATGTTCATATTCATATACCACAGGGTAGATATCATATGATTTGCAGATGTGTTAGTCAAGAGGAAATGAATCATACAGTAGTGATAAGAAAATTGTGCAATGAAGCTGATGCTGATTGTAGAGGCCGCTTAACAAATACAGTATCTCTATGATACATACAGGTGAGGCTAACAGTTTTTCCTGAGAAGAAACCAGCTCTGCTCAGCCGAGTCCCATGGTGGGTCATTTTATTCAGTATACTGACTGCACTGCTGTTAATAGCCTTGCTGGCTTACATACTGTGGAAGGTAATGTGTATCTGCTAATCTAAATATTCATACCCTATATATAATCATAATAAATATTTTGTGTGTTTAAATGTGTCTATATTAGTCAGTATTAGTGATATTTTCACTAAATCACATTATTTTGTGCTTCTCAGCTTAATTGCTTCGAGATGTGTGCCAGCAAGAAGAATGTCAATTGAAACATCAATGTACGAAAACCATACAGGCACAAACAGTGTCTTCTGAAAGATGTTTTCCTGCACAGGTCAACAACAGATCTTTATTTGTTTCTTTATATTTCTTATGTTCACATATCAGAGTTTTTTTTTACTGTTATCTGTAAATGAAAATGTAAAAATGAAGAACTAAATTATCTACAAATAAAATGTGTTTCATAAAAAATACAAAAGTTGTGAACAGTATTGGATTACAAACTTATCTTCTAGTGTTAATTAAACAACACTATTCTGTTAATGT
The DNA here is from genome assembly GCA_036877575.1 of Botia almorhae. Lineage (NCBI taxonomy): Eukaryota > Metazoa > Chordata > Actinopteri > Cypriniformes > Botiidae > Botia > Botia almorhae. Next base: position 8,009 of record JAZGTJ010011973.1, read on the forward strand.
GTCTGGCTGTATTTATCACAATATATTACATTTAATTAACTTTTTTGGTCATTCTATAATGTTGATCACAAATAAGAGTATTTGACAATGAAAGAACTACTTAGTGAATCCTCTTAGTAAATTACTGTAGAGTTACTGCGAAGATGAGGATGGTGCCCAGTATAGACACCTTGAGGAATGACCAGAGGAAGATTCTATCTAGCACCTGTGCCACAAACTTCCAGTCCTGTACGACCTGCACTGAATATTCAGCATCATTATAATTATTTTCATGTTGTCATCTTGAGCATCATGATGCCATAGACATCATAATTACTCAAGTCATCATTGGCAAACATCGACTGTTATCTCTAACATTGCCTTTGTCATTACCATCATTAGTTTCAATGACCCAGAGTGACCTTATTACCACAAATCATCATTAATGTCAGCTATACCTAGAGGAATTTTTTTTGGCTTAAGGGTGCTTCTTCAATGCTCAGCTAATATTTAATTTAAGTATTAAGTATTAACTGCTTCTCTTAAAATTCCTTAGAAAAACTAAAAAATAGGTACAAATAGACTAGTGTTGACATATGGACTAGTGTTGACATATGAACAATGAATGCACCCATGGAGACATGGGAGGGTAAGTAGCTGAGGAACGATGGAGTATGTTTATCACAAACACCATCATGATGATAGAAAGGGTCACAAAGATCATGATTAAGAGCAAGTACTCTCCAATCAGTGGAATACCTTGGATGAAGAAGGAATGATCTCCTCAATTACCAAGAGAAAGATGGTAAGAGACACCAGGACAGAGGTAGAGAGAGAGACCTTCTCTCCTTTGTCAGAAGGAAGGTAGAATACCAGCACTGTGAGGAAAGACAAGCTCAGGCAAGGTATAATGAGAAACAGTGTGTAGAAGAGAGGAAGACATTTCAGGATGAAAGAATACGTGATGTAGGGGTAAGAAAAGGTGGCCGTCCTGTTAGGTGCCTTTGACTCCAGTGGCACTGAGAATCTCCCATTCACCATTATCGAAAAAAGTCACTTCGGTGCACCTGCTGGTTGACTAAGACGAGATCAACCATGTTTCCATCATATGTCCAGGAACCAAACTTCATAGAGCAGTTTTGACGATCAAAGGGGAAAAACATTACATCCATGGTGCAGGCTGACTTGTAGCTGGCCGGGGGCGTCCAAGTTGTCCTGTCGTTATACCTCACAATGGCTTTGGTCATAATTGAGCCTTCAAAACCAAAACCAAAAACCATCAGCACTGAAAGTTAAAATAATGACATCACAAATGATTTGTAGAATGCAATTATTCTATCTTGTTTTCACTGAAATGACACAACTTCTCATATAAAACAATGTCTGGGAGCCAGATGCTTTCAGACGGCACTCTGATAAATGTGATGCCAGCATAATTCTCAGGGTTCCAACGCAGTTTATAATCCATCCATGGGGATACACAGATCAAGACAGTGGACTGGACCTCCAGCCTGTTAATAATTTACTTGCTCATCATAGGAGTCATCTGAAATACAATGGTTTTAAAGTGCTTTTTTTCTTTAAAATGGCTTTTGAAACCATGGACAGCGGCATTGGTTGTGTTTCAGCACCATGGACATCTCCGCCAGAGATACAAACTCTTTAGCTGCTAAACATGCTGAAATTATTATCATTATACATTAATGCCGTTGTCACTTTCATGGTCTTACTAATGACACAAATCCCACACAATGTACAACCTTTGGATTCACACTTTAATTTACTTTAAATAGACAAGGTATTAATGTTCATTTCTTTGTAGCATACAACTAAATAAAACTTAATTACTGCGCTATTTCAGTACTTTAGTTAAAAGCTAATTCTCATGTAATCAAAGTAAGAGTCATGTGACACACAAGGACAGAAACCAGATACTTCAGTCAGCAGAAAGCCGATGATTGCGTCTCACACATATTTACTGACCTTAACTGGGGACACGCTTATTGTCACACAGTGCGAGCCGACAGCCTTTAGTAAGAACTTATGTAAATTAATAAGGGACATAATATATAAACAAATATATAATTCCGCATTATATGACCAGATTTCCCACGCTACGTATATTTTAGTGCTGAAATAAAGCTCCAAATTCAATCAGTGACTTATCTAAGATCTAAAATACGTCGGGCTATTGTATGTCTACTCCTAAACAATGTATTAATTATGTGTCAATTATTGATTACAAATTTATTTTAATTACATAACCGACACGGTAAAGCTCTTTAGCAAAACGCATAAATGCATTATAACCTATAACCAATGAACAAGAAAAAACTGCAAACATTATCAAGTAATCAGATAACATTTAGCGAGAGAATAAGTTTGCACTTACCAGGCGTGGTGGCGAGTATTCTGGTAAACAGCGTGAGAAGACCAATGATGGCCAACGTCGTCTTTTAATAAAGTATTTGATATTGACTTGACACCAACTATAATCAGTGTCAACGCAATGCTCAGCACTTTAAACAAATCATGAAAGTTGTTAAATAGTTTAGTGTTATTATTTGCTGTGAAAACGGGTTTAATTGAGCTCTTCAGCCCCAGAAAGAAGCCGGGCTCGTTTCTCACAGCAGACAAGGATGGGAGGAGCGCGTGCGAGCTTAAAGGAACAGATGAGTTTATTTCCCCTTACCAAATGGTCAAAATCTGACAAATTCTGTGAACTGTAATTTGTTACCTTAACTTACCTTGTCAGAACTCTTGATATATTACGTTTCTGTAGTGCGGTATTTAAATATTTTATGTCACTATTTGCGTCATCCATGTGACGTAAGAAATATTCACATGAGATAGAAAACTCAAAACTAAGAAACTAGAGAGGGTGTGACCTTCAGAATAAAGGGAAAACTACCTTTATAAAGGGAAAATTCAAGGGTTTGTGTCACTTTTCTCTCACGCCATTGTGTCTGATTCTGCATTGATCTGAATATGGGAATACATCTTAAATGAATCACACATAATAATGGTCAAATGGCTAGACATACGTAAACTCCTCATAAAAAATGGATGGATTATTTCACTGAATGATAACAAAGATATCAAAGAAGATCATCTGTCAGTATGATTTAATGGTTTCTGACTCGCATGATGTGCTCCTCAGCTTCTTTCATCTACACTGCATGTGTGTGTCTGCACACCTGTGTGCACAGAATGCTGTCTTCAGAAGAGAAGACTTAAATATTCATAAAGTCACTCTTTAAATAATACATCTCCGCCTCCATTTGCACACTCTTCTGAATTTACTGTCTCCACCTGTCAAATCAGCAGAGCCACAGTCATGACAAATTAACAGAAAAATACTAAAATTAGAGTCCTGAGAAATCAACACCTCAAAAAAATTGATTGTGATTGGTGATTAGTGAAATTTAGACTATAGGGGGAGCAGATGCCATCTGCGTAGCAGCTGCGTATTTTGCATATATTTGTGAACGGCAAAATGTAAATGAAAACACAAAAATGGCACACTGACTAATTCTGCATGATTTTAATTGATTGTTTTTTCAATATTTCACCTAATCATCATAATATTATAACATTATGGTAATTATTATTATCTCTTATCAGTTGTTTCAACAAAAGTGATTGATGAACATTGTCTTAAGAGAGGCTATAAATCAGTTTGAAAAAATCAGTCTGTAAGTATTTATTTTAAACAATACACTGCATCAGAAATTAAACCTAAGAGTAGGATAGGAAGGAAAATAGGTTGTGTGAAAATGTGTCTTAAAGAAAAGTACATGCAAGTGGTTTTTTTGTGTGTGGTGTAAGACCTACAGTATATTCCAATATGCATTTCTATTAAATAGCCATTGTTAGTGAGCTAGACTGAGTATGTTTCTTTGTATGGCAGAATGTACAAACACTTTAAAAGTTTTGGACATGTTAAAAACATTTCTCTTCTATTCTTGACAGTCCAATAGTCAAGGTGACTGGTTGGAGGCATTTTGGGACCCTTTATTCATTGTGTGCTAAGGTCTCCAAGGCAAAATTTTATTAATGAATGACAACTTTAAAGGGTATTGTTCTTATGTCAATGTTAAGGGCAGCTAAATATTCAGCTTGTGTCCAGTATTGTAATCTGACTCAAGCATGGAAGAATTATGTGTAGAATGCATTGAATGGATAGTGCACAGAGCGTTGTGCTAATTAGGTTGTCAACAAAAGTTTATAAGACTGGGTTGTTTTAGGGGTGTGCTGCATCTGTTTGTTTGGTTCTGTTTGTTTAGTTGAAGTTGTATGTTGTCCCTACAAATCATCAGTGGTGGGTGTGTTATAGCTCTTGAAGAGCGGCTGCATAAAGAGGCCAATGGTCCCTGAAACGCACACTAAAACAAATATCCACAGAAATAAACGGTCGATCACCATGGCCACATATTTCCAGTCCTCGATTATCTGTGAGAAAAAGAGAAAATGCACTGACATACAGCACCTGTCAAAAGCTTGGAAACACTTATTCTTTTTTCACATTTTAGAATAATAGTAAACTGATTAAAACTATGAAATAACACAAATGTAACTTTGGGAAGTATGTTGCGACTAAAGAAAATTGAAAATAACTAGGTTATATTTTAGCATACCCAATGCAGTCAATCTTTCCCTAGAATTTACAAAAAATTTTCTTGACATTTTATCACTCAGTTTCTTGAGGAATCATCCTGAAATTGTTTCCAGTTTCCAAACTTTTTACCGATAATGTACTTTTTCCTTGTTTGTAATATATTAATATCTAAACTAGAGTTATTAAATTCTGTTCCTGAAGGGTCATATTCTGCAAAGTTTTGTTCCAACCCTACCCCTATAGGCCTCCCTGTAATTTTAAAATATTCTTTGATTGGCTGGTATAGATGTGTTTGATTAGATTTGGAGTTAAACTTTACAGGACCCTGCAGTAACAAAACTGAATACTCCTGATATAAATCTATTTTTAAATGTAAAATGTGTCATTTCTGTGCAGCTAGCCTTACAAAATGGAAACAGATTTCCCAAACACTCCCTTTATTTTTTATTGTCTAGACTAAAAGGAAGCCCCTCCCCAAACATATGCCATTGGTTGAGCCAATATTGCTGTGTTTGGCTGGCTGGAAAATTTTGTTACATTGCCTGTAAACAACTCTAAAACACTTGTCTGAGGTTCACTATTGTTCGGCACATATAATTTCTTTAGGGTCTTATATGAAACTATAATAAAGCTAAATTACATAAACAACAGATAAACAGATCTGAAGTCAATTCTGACAGACATTGTGACAAATCGGTTGTTAAAGTCCTCACCCCTTCATTATCATCCTCACTCTTCAGCTTGTCTGTGATGTATCTCACACCCTTCACAGCCTCCTCCACATCTGCTGAGCACTTCATTACCATTCTTTTACGAAACTCTGTGCTTTCCTGCAAATCAGCCGGTTTCCAACCAATGTGCTTGGTAGAATCTTCATAGAAGGTGGAACCAGACTCATCTGACTGATACTTTGCTGGTGGATCAGACAAAGAGCCCTGCTGGTGAAATTTCTTGCATCTGTTTGACTCTCTTGGTCGTCTCATAAACAGAAAGGCAGGCAACCGGGCCAGGAAGTAGCATTTGACCCACTTTGGCATAGTGTGTGTGCTTGGGGATCGATGGTGCACGTTTAGCACACACACACTTGTGACAATTGAGAATGTCACCAACACCATGGTGAACATCAAGTACTTTCCAATGAGGGGCACAGCGAGTGAGGTTGGGGGCACGATCTTGGAAATCAGTAAGAGGAACACAGTTAAGGCCAGAAGAATGGAGATACATAAAGTAATCTTCTCACCACAGTCTGATGGTAGGTAGAACACTAGGATAGCCAGGGAAGTGATGAGAACACACGGGATGATTAGGTTAATAGTGTAGAACAGAGGTTTGCGTCTGATGATAAAATCGTATGTTATATCCAGATATGTGGCATCATTAGGGTCTTCGTTTTTACGACCAGGCAAGGAGACAATATCCCACTCTCCACTTGGCTTGAAGTCATCTCGACTGGCAAAGTCTGACAACAGGATGAGGTCAATTTCTGTGTGGTCATAAGTCCAGGAGCGGAACTTGAGCGTGCAGTTTTGCTGGTCAAAGGGAAAGTCCCGCACCTCAATTTTACAGGCACTCTTATAGATAGCTGGTGGCAGCCAGGCAACCTCACCATTATTTGATATGACCGCATTGGAATAGAACGACACCTCATATGTCCCATCAGCACTAAAAATGACAAGCACATTTTTTATTTGTTGTTTAAAATGGACAAGAGTTATATATCCTATTTTGCTTGCGTGCAAAATAAAGTGCATATTAAAGGTGAAACTGAAAGCTGGTTTACTGAAGCTGCAGCTTAGTGAAACACATCTCGGTCTGTCTGGCAATTCCTGAGATTAAGACAATAACTCTGTCCTGGGACAATCATGCTAAATCCTGCTGTAGTGCAGCACTGTATAATTGTCTTCTTAAAACCTCTTTATGAGTGTGTTAGTATAATATAATATAATGTAATGTAATGTAATGTAATAAAATGCTGTAATTCGCTTTGGATAAAAGCATCTGCCAAATACACAAATGTAATACATTAGATAAGATTATACTTTATTACATTATATTATCTTGTATTATGTTATATTACAGTATATCTTGTTTTACTTTAAAGTGTAAAAACTATCATCTAAAAACTCACTTGTTGTACAAAACAATGTCAGGCAGCCATATATGCTGGGAGGGAAGACGCACTTTCCTGATACCTTCATACTCCTCTGGATCCCACATCAACCGGTAATCATTCCATACCTGCAAGAGTACACACACTTCAGTCAAAGTCAGCTTTATTGTCAATTCTGCCACGTGTAAAGGACATTGAAATTGTCAATGTTACACAATTGAAATTGCGTTACTCTCAGACCCTTGATGCATAACAGATTATATTAAAAACAAAAGGTAGAGTTTTAAAAAAGACGAATAAATACAATTATACATATAATCTCAAAAAAATTATATGTATAATTGTATTTATTCGTCTTTTTAAAAACTCTACCTTTTTTATATAATCTGTTATGCACCAAAAGAGTAACGCAATTAGAATTGAAAAAGTCTGCCTTAAAAAAACTACAACCCAAGCACACAAGTTCCATAGCCCATACCTGAGTGAGCCAACAATTTGTGGTCATAATCTGTTCTCTCTCATTCTGAAAAACAAACATTAACATTACAGTCACTTAACAAGATTTAAGAAGTTTTTTCACTTTCAAATATAAAATGCCCCATGCACTTTTTCTTTATTGTCAATGAACTACTTACCACACTTATGAGCTGGGCAAGGGACACTTGGATAGCAATAGGGACCTGCTGACTCTTGTTGACTGCTGGCCGGATCAGCTTGTTGTATCGTTCAGGTGAGAGAAGATAGTTTACCAGCCGTTCTTCCACCTCTGCACACCATACAGCTGAAAAACACACATGATTGTACATACATTTAAAGAGGAATAGGAATAATATTGCCATAGTAATTATCATAGGGATACATTTCAAAGACAATATATCATATAAATCATGGTAAACAGTTTCACAGTTTCAAAAATAATTATTTTTCTCAAGTTTTTCTCAATTCCCCCACCACAGGCAAGTGCAGCTAAATATTTTGGAAGCTAAATCAAAAACAAGGAAAAGAAAGTTAGTTTCTGAAAGTTAGTTTCTGCAGGACGAAAAGTAAAGTATCTCAAAGAGAGAGCAAAAACTCTACTGGTGTTTCTGTGCCACTGTCTCAAAGGGACAGGAAGTCAGGACAAATGACATCACTATGTGGACAAGAAATGGAATGTGGGGACATGGAGTACAGAGAGAACAAGATTTAAGCTGACAGGAGAGGGACTGAGGCAGCAGTCAGCATTCAACACACAATCCCCCAGCTACAGCATCTGACTAACAGCTCAACAAGTACAGCTAAGACATCAGAGAAATTAAATATATTCATATTTAAATCTTATCGGAAAAGGTAGCAAATAATGCTTTGTTATCGTTATTTGTTGCCTTGTGTGTGTGTGTTCCACTGTACTGAAAATAATTGCCCCACTGGGGCACAATAATGTTAAGTCGAGTTAAAATTAAGTCTGCTTCACTAAGCAAAGCGGAATCAATCAGAAACTTTAGCTCAAGAGAACGTTTTCATAGTCAGCCTAGTCATCCTTTCAGTAAAAAATCTCTGAACATTATTATATTAATAAAATATGATAAACATATGATAAACATAACAGCATAGTAAAGTACAGCACATAT
>JAZGTJ010011974.1:0-16324 GCA_036877575.1 Botia almorhae
TATATATATAATTTCTGCGTTTAATTTGGGTCCATTGGCTCTACTTTCATGATCCTCCCTCCTCTGTGACAGAGAGGATGAGTGGTTTAAACAGGACCTACCTGGCTACCTCTTTCCCGAGGACCCGTCATACGACGCCACAGTTGTGGACGAGGAAGCTGTGCGGGAGGTGTGTGAGAAGTTTGAATGCACTGAAGCTGAAGTTCTGAGCAGTCTCTACAGCGGCGACCCTCAGGACCAGCTGGCCGTGGCGTACCACCTCATCATCGACAACCGGCGAATCATGAACCAGGCCAGCGAGTTCTACCTGGCCTCGAGTCCCCCGACCGGATCCTTCATGGAGGAGGGCATGCCCCTGCCACCAGGGGTCAAACCGCACCCTGAAAGGATGCCCCCACTCCTGGCTGACAGCCCCAAGGCGCGGTGCCCCCTGGATGCCCTCAACACCACCCGACCGAAACCTCTGGCGGTGAAGAAGGCCAAATGGCACCTGGGCATACGGAGCCAGAGCAAACCGCACGACATCATGGCTGAGGTTTACCGCGCCATGAAGCAGCTGGAGTACGAGTGGAAGGTCAGAGGGTATCAACATGCCTAAAAAACAAACACTAATGTGCAAACTATAAACTACTGGTCAAACGTTTAGGATGACTTGACTGAAATGTTGCACTTGATCTTAAAAAACTTTTAATCTAAGACGTTTGCTTAAATTGCTGAAATGATTTTTGTAGACCAAAATATAGTAATGCCAACATATTCATTTCTGTCGTTAGACAACTGCAATTTTATTAAATGGTTTTAAAATGGATGATTTGGACCAAATAATGAAGAAAATGCAGCTAATAATGGTCCAGAATAGCTTGTATCTCCTTCAGTACTGTCTAAAAAGCACCTCAAAGTGATACCTCAAGAAGCCAGCTGATACCTTAAAATACTTGAAATGCTAAAACATAATCAATATTGATGAGTCCACTATTACTCTACAAATATTAATAATTGTTTCTGTAGCTCAGTTAGTAGAGCATTGCCTTAGCAGCACTTGTTATATTTCCTATTTATTCATGTTTGGCTTTATCATTTTAAACAAGTACTCCTATGGCAGCCGCTAACTTTGGACACTGATTTCTGCAGTAGTAAATAACCATAAAATAATCACCACAAATAGATAATAACAGGTTTGCCTTTAAATCAACGAACTGTACATAAACTGCGAACTGTTTCAGGATATCTGGTCATTAATAATAACATCTGCTTCTGTTGTTTGTCACTAGATGGTATTAAATATGTAAAGGAATTAATCAATTAGATCATGGTCCTGTAGCTCAACTGGTACAGCATTGCGCAAGCAGCGCAAAGGCTGTGGGTTCGATTCCCAGGAAACTTGAAATATATACCTTGCTATATAACATTTGAATAGTGGGTTGTCATGTTTGCGCTCTCACAAACTTGCTTTAAAACCAGCTTTTCATAGGAATGCAGTTTGTCATGTTTAATTAGTAAGTATGTATATTTGTCAATCTGTCTGGCGTTGTGTGTTTTAGGTGGTGAACCCCTATCACCTGAGGGTGCGTAGAAAGAACTCTGTCACAGGAAACTTTGTGAAGATGAGCCTGCAGCTTTACCAGGTGGACAATCGTAGCTACCTGCTAGACTTCAAGAGCATCGATGGTGAGAATCAATCATTTAAACGTTTTTGACTTTGAGCCGTTTGCAGCCAAGTTAGTGCTAATGCTTTAGCTGAGCCATGGTGCTTATGTGCGTGATGCAGGTTTTACTGTTTATTTTATTCAGAGTCCAAACACCTGAGACCACACTGAAACTCTGGGATGATTCATAATCTAATTTAAACCTTTAAAATAAACAGAAGGTTTTGTGTTTTTTATATTAAACAGATGTGTAAAATAAAATAAGACATATTTATAATTCCGCACTGTTTTTAGGCACAAATCAAATAAATATCTTTGTACAAGTAAACTATTTTGTATAAAAGGGCAGATAAATTGAGGCCCACAAAATGCTCTTTGAAACACTTCTAAAACATGCTGGCATAATGTTCATTTATGTTCGACTAAAATAAAAAAGTCTGTCTAAAAAGTGCTATTTATTTTTACATACATTCCAGATGATGTAACCGAGCACAAGTCAGGTTCATCCACGCCCCAGCGCTCCGGTTCCACAGCCGGTCTCCATCGCCCTCGCCTCAGCATCGACTCTGCATCCGTGGCTGTTGAAATGCCCCAGCTCAGCAGCTCTTTGCCTGGGTCGTTGACTGGGAGCATGCCTCTGCTGGCACCACGACAGGGCAGCCACACCATGGACTTCTTTGAAATGTGCGCCAGCCTTATCACAACCTTGGCTCGCTAAGATCCAAGCGGCCTCACATCTATATGCAACGTACACATCAAAAAAACACCATCGCCTGATGGTCATTACCTCTTACAAACCAAAAGATGAAGGGTTATGCGGTTGTAATTTTAAACACACTTGGGATAAGTACAATCCCAGTATGGTCCAGTAATGGCACATTCTCACGAACAAACACTGAGGCCCCAAATACTGTTTGGACACTTAAGACCCATTGCATTAGATACTAACATTTTAAAACTACATCTGTTTATAAGCCATTTTTGGAAACAAATATTATCATTGTCATTTTTAGGTCATTTTAAGTCAATCTAGCAGAAAAAGCACAGGTGTATTTCATACATTAGCATGTTCCACTAGGTTAACAGCTAAAAAGTGTCAATATATATATAGTGTTTAAGTACATTTTGGGGCCACAGAAGTAGTTTTCCTCATTCCATCATCGAGGAATTTAGAAATTAAAAACATATTTCTGGTTTTACATACACTTTTTTTTAATAATACTTGTTATTCATATGTATTATATAATATATTTATATTCTCATATTGATGACTTGAGTTGTATAGTTTAGTTGTTTTATAGCTATTGATTGCAATGACATACCAAAAATTTGGTTTATACATACAAAGCAAAGATGATCATTATTTATTAGAGATGCTTGTTAATTTACAAAGAAATACTATATATTATTTTATTTACGCTTTAATTTATAGAGTGAAGAACACATATTGATACTTGGCTTGCAGTCTAGAGAGATATTTACTAAATGGCAGATATGGAGCATGCAGACCTTACCGTGACTTTAAATTTCTGTCTCCGCCTCAGAGGCCTTGATGACATCATGGACTGTACTGTTGCTGTACAGAAACAAATATGATAGACAAGGGCAAACAGACCAGCTAGAGCATAGACACTGTGCCTTGACATGGCTAAAATGTTAGCAGAGGAGAACAGAGATTAACGCAGTAAAAATGCATTTAGTTGATATGAGTGCGCCTTAAATTCTTCAGATTATACACAAGACCGCCAAACAGATATCGTTCAAACCTTGGCCTCAAGTTCAGATTTTTACTTAAATCAGCGGTTCTTATCTGGTCTCACGTCAAACCCAGATTTTACCTTGGGAGGTAAAATAATACAAACGATACAAAATAATACAAACAATACGTAAATTAACCTGTATTTTAGGTAGTTTAAATAGTCATTTGTTTTGCTTTGGGTAACTTTCTTTATGGTTCTAAGTTAAATGAGGCAGTGTGTATCTTATGAGAAGTGACACAAGTCAAGAGCATTTAGAAACGTCCACATATCCCTTCCTTGAAATGCCTTAGATTGTGACCATTATTGTTTCTGATCAAAAATGCTTTGTTTTTTGTGCTTGTTTGTTTGTGAAGTAGATCCAATGTATTTATTAGTTATGCATATTTATTCTTAATTTAAGATCACTTTTAAGTGCTATTTGTAAACAAATGACATACAGTTTAGTGGGGTTTCAGGAAGTGGATTTGACACTGCTGTTTTTGTGCCATTATGTGACTGGACGTCTACAACATGACCAGAATGAAAAGCAATAGTAAAAATTTTTAAAAAAAGTTCTGCTGGTTCATTACCCAGAACTCAAAAAGTTATAAATTGGGTCTCTGTAAATGTAACGGTCTTCCTAAACCCATCTCTTGTGTCTTGTACTGTATGGAGTGATTGAATGGCTACTGTTGTGCGCATGAGGTTGAGCGCCTGTGCGTTTCGCTGTATACTGGTATGCTGTATTTTTTTGAGTACCGTTTCAAACTGAATGTAAAACACAAAGTTCTCACACAAATCTGAGAAAGTGACTATATCATTCAGATCAAATGCAGTAGATTTGATACCTCTGGAAAGACAGATTATATTGCTATTAGATGGAAATATTCTGTTATTGCAGAAGAACATTAGACATTTGGACTGTTGGGGTTAATGGAATAATACAGTTTGTGATAGTCTGAATTTCTTTCAGAGATTTATATCTGTAATCTACATTCTTAATATTTCCAGTCCAATCAAAGGTTCACTGCAAGAGCGACCAGGCCATCTTGAGGAGTTGTGCACCTTTCTTGAGGAATAAATGTGAAATGTGCTGAAGTGACGCTTGAGAAAATAGTGGAGGGGATTTTGTTGCCCCCTGCTGTTGGACATTTGTCATTGCATTGGCTATTAAAGGAATAGTTCACCCAGAAATTGATTTTTTTCCCCATCATTTACTAACCCTTACGTCATTCCAAACCTATTTGAGTTTTGTTTTCTTCTGTGGAACACAAAAATAAGATATTCTGTGAAATGTCTCAAAATTCAATGGTCAATGGATGCCACTGTTTGGTTACCAATGTACTTCAATATAGCGTTTGTGTTTCTCAAAAGCAAATGATAGAAGAATTTTTATTTATAAGTGAACTGTCTCTTTAAAGGATAACTTTGTCTGGCAGTTGCCGGAATGTTCATACTTGACACCTTTACAGGGTGTAGCTAGGAATTATGGGTCGCCAACTAATATTTTCCTCTGAGTCTCTTACAGTAATACTGCTGGAAGTGTTGGCACCCCTGTACCTGCATGTAGAATAATTCCTACCTTTAACCCCTGAAGCTTCAGCCCTACATCTTTAAGATTAGAACGTGTCATATCTAAAAGTCAGGTGGTTATTACATCACAAGAGTTTTATGTATGTCTCTGTTATTTCAGCTTATGGTTGAAGCTGTTTTATAGCCGTCAAACATTATTTTTGGTTTGTGTGAGGGGTGGTTGGCAGTGGTGTGGCTGTCACTGCTTTAGCTCATGTTTGGTGTTTTGTTTATGTACAAGCATTTATGCTGGCTATTATACTGTAAGCCTTCTCTCTCTCTCCAGTCTGATGTTGCTTAAGTGTGAACAGCTTTCCTGCTGTGAATAATTGGAATAATCTGTTTTCTGTCTGTTCCCGATTCCCACTGGGAGAAATGAAGAAATTACCTCTTTCTGTCACTGTTTGTCTACATGTGTTTATTGTACGTGTCACTTCCTGTCTGTGTGTGTTTGGTTTCTATTTAACAGTTATGCACTGCATGGTGTTCTTGTTCTGATTTGCACTTACATTTTTATTGTTAAAAAGAAAAAAAGGAAAATAAAGATTTATATGCATTTTGTAGTTTACATAGTTATTTCAAAGTAATGAAAAGTTTAGGGTGATATAACGTTAGCACGTTGGAGCAAATCAACAGATAATAACTTCTAAAGGTGCAACCAAAAGTTAACTTGCAATTTACCAGCAAGGAACATTTAAAGTTTAAATCCTGAAAACAACAGGATTGACAGCTGTGCTATTTATGACTTTACATGCAGTGGAGTTACAAAAATACAATAAAACATTCACAAACTTGCACTACAAACATGAACATTTTTCCCTAATGCAGTAACTCACCTGAAGACTGGGAACACAAAGTCTAGCGAATACTGTAATATATAATGGTATATATATATATAGTATTATATAATACTAATTCATCTTATGCAAACAGAATATGGTAATATATAGACCTTTAAATTGCAATCCCAAGATTCCAAATTGACCTAAAATATTATTTTATAAATATGCTGACTTTGGAATTGCCCCATCAGATGTTTAAAGTATATAATGTTAAAACCTCACCCAGATTAATTAGTTTTAACGTGCATAAGCTCTTATTGTGGTCCTTGTTTTTTTGCCAGCTTTAAACTCAATCCATGTGTGTAATTGTGAAGTTTAAAAGGTTAGACACAAACAGATCCAGGATGTGTAGCCAAATAAAAAAACAGTGAAAATGAAATAATACTTGCTGTAGATTAACAACCGAGATGTTTTTACATAGAAAAACACAATATGGGGAACAAAATCTCACCTGCAGCCACTAACTCATTTAGAAACAAATACACAGTCACACACACGTTTTCAGACTTGACAGACTTTTTTCAAATCTTCTTTAGCTTGTTTGGATATTTCCAGTGATATTTTCTGCATACCTCACAAGGGGGACCTGTTGCATTATTTTGTGCTGGTTTTGTTAGGCCTAGAATCGAAAAATGTTATGCAAATGTTAAAATGATCAACTCAAAATTCTTAACCTAAAAAATATCTTTCAAAAATAGCTCGGTGAAGAACTATATCTGTACTTTATCATAAACCAACCACAACTAAGCATCAGCATTAAGGACCAGAATCGCTTTTGTTTAACACGTCTTACGTACTTGCTGTAAATTGGCATGGAGTCACCGGCTATGATGTCAGCATACAGATCTGGAGGAGGAAGAACTTTAAAGACTGGGATGTCTAGATCTTCTTCCTCTTCATTTCTGGAAATGATACAACAATGAGTGCTAATCAAATAGCAGTTCAACATGCAAAAGTGAATCAGGCTAAAGAACCATCTGAGATGATCATGATTAACTGGTCTGACCACATACAGCAATGAAAGTCATCTAATGAATTTGTGTGTGGGCTACATGTGGGAACTTGTACATACACTAATTGCCAAAAGTATTCACTCATCTGCCTTTAGACGCATATAAACTTAAGTGACATCCCATTGTTAATCCATAGGGTTTCATATGACGTCGGCCCACCCTTTGCAGCTATAACAGCTTCAACTCTTTTGAGAGGAGCTTTCCACAAGGTTTAGGAGTGTGTTTATGGGAATTTTTGACCATTCTTTCAGAAGCCCATTTGTGAGGTCAGTTGTTGGATGAGAAGGTCTTCACTCTAATTCATCCCAAAAGTGTTCTATCGGGTTAAGGTCAGGACTCTGTGGGGGCCAGTCAAGTTCTTCCACACCAAACTTGCTCATCCATGTCTTTATGGACCTTGCTTTGTGCACTGGTGTGCAGTCATGTTGGAACAGGAAGGGGCCATCCCCAAACTGTTGCCACAAAGTTGGGAGCATGGAATTGTCCAAAATATTTTGGTATGCTGAAGCATTCAGAGTTCCTGTCACTGGAACTAAGGGGCCAAGCCCAGCTCCTAAAAAACAACCCCACACCAAAATCCCCCCTCCACCAAACTTCACAGTTGGCACAACGCAGTCAGACAAGTACTGTTTTCCTGGCAACTGCCAAACCCAGACTCATCCAGATGGAGAAGCATGATTCGTCACTCCAGAGAACGCACTCTCCACTGCTCTAGAGTCCAGTGGCGGCGTGCTTTACGCCACTGCATCCAGTGCTTTGCATTGCACTTGGTGATGTATGGCTTGGATGCAGCTGCTCGGCCATGGAAACCCATTCCATGAAGATCTCTATGCACTGTTCTTGAACTAATTTGAAGGCCACATGAACTTTGGAGGTCTGTAGCAATTGACTCTGGCGACCTCTGCGCACTATGTACCCCGCTCTGTCATTTTACGTGACCTACCACTTCGTGGCAGAGTTGCTATCATTCTCAATCACTTCCACTTTGTTATAATACCACTGACAGTTAACTGTGAAATATTTAGTAGCGAGGAAATTTCATGACGGCCTTGTTGCACAGGTGGCATCCTATCACAGTACCACACTGGAATTCACTGAGCTACTGAGAGCGGCCCATTCTTTCACAAATGTTTGTAGAAGCAGTCTGCATGCCTAGGTGCTTCATTTCATACACCTGTGGCCATGGAAGTGATTGGAACACCTGAATTCTATTATTTGGATGGGTGATTGAATACTTTTGGCAATATAATGTATGTATGTGCTTAATACATTGTTGTGAATACTTACAAATTGCCAGGATTCTCTTTATGTGCAAACAGACGAAACCAGAAGTGGGGTTAAGAAAAAGAAAACAAAAGTGAGCGTGGATGAATTGAATTTTTTATGTAACTAATGCTTAATCAACAGAGGGAGAAACATACCCGGTTTAGGCACTTCCATTCTTGATGGACAAACAACCAATTAGGAAGAAGGACAAGACAACATGTGATTAGCAATCTCATAACCTTAAAGCTGCATTACAAACGATTTAGGCTCTCTGTCGATATCTATGGCTATAAGATAAAATTGCAAGTAACATGTGGGAAAATTATAGTTTTTCTTTGCCAGTTGTGCGTTGGCATTGCTCTTCTGCATGAATGAATTTGAGAACGAATGTTTGAGTTATGCCCATGGTTGTCTGTGATTGTCAAATCTAAATCTAAAAATAAGCACATATTTGCTGCCAGGCCACTTGACAAATTGCAAAATTATTATATTCATAGTGCACCTTTAACAAGTAAGTGATTTTCTGTGAATTAATAAAAATACAGAATAGCAGAGGGGACTGTTTTCTTACCTTGGTGTGTTGTTGATTGGTTGAGGCTGAGCGGGAGTCTTGGGCTGTGTAAAGAATGTGGATAGTTTTTGAAGAGCTTCCTGTTGCGCTCTGTAATGCACAATAAGCAGATATTTATTCCTCTGTTCTTGATGTGAAACAAGTTGTAGTCCAAAAATATGTGTTATTTTGCCCTTACTGCGCGTTCGTGTATTTCCCATCTGTCTGTGTTCGGTGGACAGGACCTGATGCACTCACTGAGGCAAGTAAACAAACAAACAAATGTATTATTCGATACATTTCAACAATAATTCTTTCACTCAGCCTTAAAGATATGACCCATATGACTTTCTTCTGTGTACAAATACAATCAAATAATGACTATGCCCTTCACTGGCTCTCATCCACGTCCATTGTTTTAGAAAACACTGGGTCATTCTGATAAATATCACCTTTCATTTTCCACACAAGAATATCATAAAAGGTTCTGGAATGATATGGGTGTAATTCATAACATATTTTTTTATTTCTCACTATCTTATTTAAACACACAAATCAAGACAAAAAACGACACATTAATCTAGTGAATGATTCAAATACATGTTAAAATCAATATTAATCACTAAACACATATAAACAGGTGAATGATGTAGTTGTAATGAACGCTACTTTTGTCTTGTGTATTTATTTGTGTCTCTGCAGTCATAAAGACAAAAGAATTTCAGTCATGTCTCATCATGAATCATGACTCACCTTGAGCTGGTGTGGCTGGTGTCTGATTCAGCCTTCTGAAATATTTAACATACATTTCTTGTAAACAAAACAATAGTTTACTGTAAAGGTAATTTAACGAGTTACACAAGGCCGCACACACACACACACACACACACACACACTCTTGATGTAATACTTACATGTGTGCTGTTTTACTGGGCGAGCTGTACGCAGGGTCATCATCACATGTCCACTCTTCACTGTCATCGGAGACTGAGAAAATAAACACAACAGGAGCACAGCTCATTAAATCTGAAATAACACATTCAAAATACTGTAACAGATTTAGAAAGCTTAACGTTGAAGGGTTTATACTGTGGGTATACACTGTGGTTCTGTTAGCTCATGTAAATAAGCCAAAACAAAACAATTCAAATAAGTAAAAGAAGGTTCTTACAGCTTTCATGATTCATGGCATAATGATCTGGCGTCCTAAAAACACACGAACAAAAAAGATTAATTGTGGGTGTGATTCTAAGGCACCTGGCAACAGGCTACAGCTTTACTACTGTATTTAGCCTGTAACTGTTTCTACGGTTACCTTCTGCCTGTACTGGTGTGTTCTCCGTCCCTGAGACCGTTGACGTTGGTTCTGTTGGAAGCTGTCGCCATCTTCCCCAGCTCCATAATTCCATGAATGTTTAAATCCATGTTCTCCACTGGGACATAGCCATCTGAAAAACACACAGCACACTGCCACTCCACATTCCACTACAACCATCTGAAAAATGAGATAAGCTCTTACATACACAGTGCAACAGATAAGCCAAAGCACAAGGACAAGTTCAAGTTCTTGGTAAGCGAGAGATCTATTTAGTCATTTAGTCCTTATCAGGGTAAACTCATAACAATAATTATTTTCTGCACCCATTTATTATTTAGTCATAATTTAACAGTAATACAAATTAATTGCGACTTATGATAGTGGCAAGGCAATAGTGGCAATTTGTGTGTATTCTGTGGGTTGGTTTGGCTTACATCTATTGCTGCTGTCCTTGGCCAGCCATTTCCCTTGGGGGCAGCTGGTGGTACGAATGATGTTTACAGTTTCCCCGGCGTTTACCAGCAGGTCATTTTTGCGGCCCTTACAATCCTCGATCACTTTTACTTGATATATGGCCTCTTCCTTCCCTGTGATCTACATTAAACACAGATGCACACAGACAGTTAAATGAATCACTTAGCTGACCTTGCCAGATGCATTAAAACAGTCCTTTCACTGTTAGTGAGAAATTGAAATGTACGGCTCATTTCACGAATACGTAGGCTTTACTCATGATAATCACAGTGATTTGACTTGCTTGAGGAACACAATGGGTTGTGAGTGAATAATGTCTTGCCAAATTATTAATGCAAAATCTTCTGAGTGTATCTTATAGGTCTTCTGATGACCTTTCCACATACTGTGAACAACAGTATGTTGTGGGCAGTGCTCACATATTTATACATGTATAAGAGTTTGTATTGATACATGTAACGATCAATGTTTGAACATCTGTAAGATGAAGTGTGTGACACTCCCTCTGCCTGTCATTGGTCAGACAAATAGCCCCGCCCCCAATCTCACTTCTTTGATTGAGCCTATCATGGGCTTGTCAAAATGCTCCAACAAACAAGAGCAAAGTTTTGGCAGCACCACAGTGTGTGTTTTAAGTACAATTTCCATGGGAATCAATTTACACTTTCTGCATAACAAGCTGAAATATAATGAAGTATTTCAACATATATTGTTTAAATTACCTTAAACTTTTTCTTTATTTCATTTTCTTTCTTTTCTTTTTCCTTCTGCTCCTTCCTCTCTCTCTCTTTCTCTTTCTCTTTTTCCTTCTCTCGAAGTTTCTCCTTTTTCTTTAGTTCTTTTTCATCAGCTGCCTTTTCCGAGTTCTTCCTGTGGATACAGAGTTTCAACTGTTGTTCCATTGCTGCATCAGCTGTACATTAAAAGAACCTAAAATTCTAACCTAAACCAAAAAAACAAAACAAAAAATAGCTACAAACCTGGAGAACAAGCCTTTCTTGGGAGTCTCCTCCACCTAAAAAATTTGGGTGATAAGTGGACAATTAACAAGTATGACATGTTTGAACAGATCATTGTATCGGCATCATTATGCATCATTATATACAAAAACTAGATGACAATCCAATTTTAATCAGTAAAACAACTTAAAATTTAAAAAGTACTTACCACAGCTGCGGCATCAGCATATGGATCTAAGTCACAAAGACAAACAATGTTCAGAACACAGAAATACTTTCGCAGATAAACGAGACTCTTAAATAAACTAAATCACATGACATGCGCTTATCATTTCCGGGTCAAAAGTTCATCAGAGATGAGATTATTGAGAAGGTGAATGACATGTGAAATGACACACTTTCTAACATCAGTGCTTTAGTAAAGATGATCTTCTTACTCTTCAGAGGTCCTTTCTGTTTCTTGTTCTTCGCTGTTTTCCCTTTTTTATTGACAGCTAAGTCTTCATAATTGTGTTCAAGGGTTCTGTAAGAAATGATGACAATAACGCTCACTGACAAAAACACACATTTTTAATTACATGTTTCTCCATGTGGACCTTAATAAATTATTATGGGCTCATGGCTTACCCTGACAAGACATCTCGATTGACAGGTGAGCTTCGCGCTTGAGCTTGAGGTACAGAGACTTGAGCTCCTGACTGTGGAAAGCTAGATCTCCCAGATCCATAATCTACTTCTCCGTACCTTCTGCCTTTAGTGTTTGGAAGCGTCTCTTCTGCAGTGTGCTGTTTTGGGTTCCACTGTTCCAGGAAAGCTTCGTCATGAGCTGATGTTGGTCTAGCAGAACCTGAAGCTAAAGGAGGTACTGGCCTAAAGTTTGGAACAGCTGGAGGTTCGAATACCTCAGAATCTTCAAAAGATGGCTCCTCAAAAGAGTCGTATGATTGATCGTCTAAAAAACATAGCAGCAGGAATACATTCGGTTACAAATTCAAATGAGTTGACATCATGCCTATATAATATTACATATATTAAACATTTTTTACCGTATGTTTCTTGATGTTCCGCTGGTGTTGTGGGAATGTGGAGATGGTGGGCTGGAGGCTTTCGATTCTCATGTGGGGACAGAGCAGGTGTGGCAGGCAGAGGCTTTCTGGGTGGTGGGGGAGGGGGGTTCACTGGCTTTACTACTGTCAAGACCCCCGGTGAGGTTTGACCTGCAGCAACATACAAAAGCTTTAGGAAAATAGAACCTAATTTAATATAAACCTCTGTTACTGAGGTAATGTTCATGCTCTGTAAACATGTAAAAAAATGAAGCAAATGGAATAGTCTCGTCTGAAAAACTGATGGCATTGCATAACCAATGAAAATGACAAGGTTACGCAGACACAGCAAGTAGAACCGGACTATGGAATGAAAACAGAGGAACGATGATGTTTTGTGGTTCAGCTTAACCTAAATATAACTTATTAAATGATCTTGGCCAAGTACTTTGCGATCATGCGACTAAACAACTGCAATGTTGAATGTATATGTGAAATGTTTAATATTCACGCCAATATCACATAACTGACATTGAAGGTTATTTTCCATCTTGGCAAAACAAACTCGGTTCTTATCAAAACAATTCCTTATCTACAACAATGTTATTCAATATGGGACACTGCAGGTATGGCTGTTCTGGTTACAACAATTACTATTTACTGTTGAGAACATACTGTATGTAAATCCCAAATAACATTCTGCTTAACTGAAAACAACGTAAAATTTTCGAAACGGTTGAACTCGTACAGCTGTCAGGTGTTTCCTATGACAAACTACACTTCTGGCTCTGTCATCCTCACTATGTGAGGCATGTTGCCCTACACAAACCACAAAATTGACATGTTTTGCATACCAACCCTCCCTCGACTGAAAAATCCACCTCTCTTTTCTCACAAGGTATTTAAACACAGGGTCACGAGGTTTTTCCGCAGCTATAAGGTGTTATGTTTGTAAGAACGTGTAAAAAAGCAGGACCTCAATTAATTCAGTTAAATCAATTAAAACAGGACATCAATTAATCAATTACATATTAAATCAAAATCAATTCCTCAAGAATTCGGGAAACATATATTGTTCCTATACAATCAAATTTCTCAGTTGACTTTACAGAAACTTGGACAGGTACTTACTCTGATTAAGGCCATTAACAGGCGCAGTTTTAGGTGGATGGGTTTTAGGCACCCGAGTATGATCCACATAGTCAACAGGAGGAAGTGCAGAAATATCATGTTCCTCTG
This sequence comes from Botia almorhae, assembly GCA_036877575.1. Classification (NCBI taxonomy): domain Eukaryota; kingdom Metazoa; phylum Chordata; class Actinopteri; order Cypriniformes; family Botiidae; genus Botia; species Botia almorhae. The sequence goes on from JAZGTJ010011974.1 coordinate 13,665, forward strand.
GCACAGTGGAGGCTTCCTCAGGTAACGTTTTTACCATTGTGGGAACTTGTGGTAGAACCTTTTTAGGTGGCTCTGGATCACAGTGGGCCATTTCAGACTTGACAGGGTCAGGCAGAGCTACCTTGGGTGCATCCAACTTAAAGGGGCCTGTATTTTCAGATGTTGTAGCCAGCTGAGGCATTGTGGTCTTTCTCTTTGCCCTTTCCAGAAGGTTAAATACACGGTTATCAAGTGGTGTGGGCCGTTTGACTGGGGCCATCTCCTCTGCTCTCGCCAAAGCTAAGAGTGGTGACTTGGGTGAGGATTGGTTCTCCTTAATGACCTCTGTTTTAGCATTGCGGCCTTTCGAGTGGCCCAGCACCTCCTCTACAGATGGAGTGGGGCTTGGAGCAGTAACGGAACTTGGACGAGATCTATTTTCCAAGGGCTTCAATAAGAGATTGGGCAGGTCAGGGGAGGATTTCTTGGAGGTAGTTGGACTCTTGGAAACAGGGGTGATATATTTATGGATTGCTGAACTGGGAATATCTCGATCAGAAAAGTCTTCATTTAGAAAATCAGGAATAACTGGAGGAGGAATATCAGTAAAGTCTGGAGGAGGGCGTTCTTCTGGTTGAGGAATTGCCTTAGATAAACTATGCAAATGTATATTTGGTTTAGGAGATGTAGCATCAGGAAAAGTTGAAACAGGGGTTTCTGTTTTATAAATCTCTGATTTACGAACAGGTTGAGTGCGAATGGCTGGTGTTGGAATGGCAGGCTCGGGAGTCTTTGGCTCAGGGCTGGAAGAGTTTGGAATGCCTGGAGCTGGAATACTTGAAGCAAGAATGCTGGGGATAGGACGCTCTCCTGCTGAAACCTGAGGCACACGGGCCTTAGGGACTACAGGTACACTTGCAGAAGGGGTATTAGCTGCCATAGATGGGTTGGCAGGAGGCTGAAGACTTGGAGCAGAATGTTCAGGGGTACGAATAGCTGGTGTTGGGATTTCCACAGTATCTTCCTTCTCAACTTTGGCAGTGTTTTTAGTGTTAAACACAAATCTCTTGGGTGTGGACACATTGGCTGGTGAAACAGACAGAGGTGTAAGTGGGCTGGGCTGAGTAGATGGTGTTAAGTTGTCCACAGTATCTGGCTTAACATCTTTGCTAGTTTTTGTAGTGCTGAAAACAAACTTCTTTGGTGTGGACACTTTGGCTGGTGAAGCGGACACAGGCGTAAGTGGGCTGGGTTCATACTCTGGAGTTTTAGCTTTTATTGGAGGTACTGGCAGAACGAGTGGAAGGTTCCTATCTTTCATTGGCCTCTTGACAATGTTGCCTTCTCTCTGGGTGTTATCCTGCAGTTTAGAATTATCGACGGGTTGTTGCTCATTGCCTTTTACCCCCTCAGGTGGAGAAAGCTGGTGATTTTTATCATCCTTAAAGACCACACGTGGAGCGAGAAGCGTCCCTTTTTTCACAGCAGTGTTGATGGAGCTGATGAGAGGGTTGCTGACTTTTGTTGGTGAAGTAGGGATGGCTTTGGGTTTTTCTGGGATGACAGGTTTAGCGTGGACCTTTAAATTATTTTTTCCCTGAAACTGAGCCTTCAGGGTCTTAAAGTCCATTGGTTTATCCTGAAAAATAAAATGCAGGAAACCAAAATGGTAAATATATCAAAGTAATATAAAACTTCATGTTTCATAAATGTATGTATGCCTATAGAATGTGTAGAATGTGGCGTTTTTTTTCAGTAATATCTCAGAAATGAACTAACAGACAGTTGCAGCACATCACACCAAGAAGGAATCTACACACTTTTAATGGTAATGTTTACCAAATGTTATTTTTTATTGGCAATTTCACCTCCAAAATATATTTGACATTTATCTGGATGTTTTAGGAATGGAACTGGAAGCCATGTGATGACTTGTCATTGGCCAATCAAATACCATGTGTTCAATACTCAAATCTGAAATTGAAGTCTATAATTTTGACTGACGCTTGCAAAAATCAGTAGACTGAGGTGGACACTTTTAAATATTACAGTTATATTACATGTTAAGAAACTGATGTCATGACACATCCAAAACAGCATTACTGTTCTTTTTATTCCCCTAAATTTCCTCACAGCTCACTAATATTTTTTTAAATGACTGTATTTTAAATTAAGTTGGGTTTGAAAAAACCCAAGTGAAAAAATGAAGCTGTGTCATTCACATATTATGATAAAACGAGTTTCTTACCTGTTCCATCATTTTTTCTCGAAGCCTTTCAGCAGTTCTATAAAAAGATCCACTTGTTTCTCCTCAGCCCCTCATATTTAATCATCCACGTTATTCCTGTACGAGTCAAAACGATGCAGCATGTGTAAGTGTTTGTGTCGCAGTTGTTAGAGAATAAATCTCACAGAGTGAGAACTCGCCCATTGGCCCTCAGACTGGAATGAGGTCGGATGAGCGTGTTCACGCACTAATGACGAACCCAAAGAATGTCTCGTCAAACGAGTCACTTCAGTGAATGACACTGAAGGACTGTTTTCATTCTCAAGGAATGCAGTCAGGCAAGATCCACATAAATCTATGAAGAAGCGTCTGTTGTCAAACAATTAAAATCCAGCTCTCATTACGTCTCACACCAGGTGAAACAAACTCAACTTAAGAAGTGAACACACCTCTT